>JABUQX010050867.1:37500-59326 GCA_015478945.1 Trachelipus rathkii
TCTTCCTACTATATTTCATTATATCGACTCAATGATGATACAGATCTACCCCGCTTACGCCCCCCACCCTTTCCCAATTTACCTTCTTAGGAAAAGCAGTACGGAAGCGGGAAAAATTTTCAAATGAATTTAAAATTATTATAATTGTTATTTCCTCACTAAAGAAGTAGTTGATTTTCTTTTAAATTTCTATTTATAAATATCCGACGATTTTCTTTCTTTTACACTTCCAATAAAATTCTAAGTAATTTTTAATCCTCTCTCTATTACACTCACCATTGCTGCTCTATCCCATTGCATTTAACAAATTGCATTTTATTAAAAAGAACTAAAAACAAATACTCTGATCCTACGAGCAGTTAGGCGAGCTACCTACCCACTGCCTACCTCTTATAGCTGCTATAGTAACGCTCCCATTAGCTATACTGACTATCTATTAGTATAACTAGTATATACTAATTATAACAAATATATTAGTTATATAATATATAATTAGTATTTTATACTATTATTAATCTATACTATATAATTCCTACTAAAATGTACTAATATAATATATATATAATAATATATATATATATAAAATATATATCTGTATATAATATATTCCTAATATATATATATATATATATATATCTATTAATATATAATAATAATATATATATATATATAATTATATATATAACTAATATATGTATATAAATATAATATATATACTAGTATATATATATATTAGTACACTGTAAAAATTTTTTATTTTTTTGAATTGGAGTGGATTGCAGTTTTCGTCCCCAGATATATATATTTTATTTGCTTATTTTGGGAACCCTCCAGTTAAGGAGATTTCATTATAATACTTCTGTTTGGATCCTTTTGCAGAAGTAAAGTATTAGCTATATATAAAATAACACTTATTTTTAAATTAAAGGTATTTTGTCTTTATTTAGCTTTGTATAAATTTTTACGTCTAGTTAGCATATCGTGTTTATTATCTACTTCCACAAATTGATCTAAAACTAATCGATCAAAAATACAAATGCAGCGAAGTACAAAGCTCAATATACCTTGGTAAACAAAGGACAAAATTAATAATTTCATGATAAAAATGACAATTTTTTGAGTATTCGAATATAGTTTGCATTCTTTATTTTAGAAAAGGTAAATATTTAAACACCCTTAGTCAAGACTTGTGAAAACACCTAAAACGAAGTACAGCAGGCAAAAGTTTGAGGTTGACTGTAGCTTAATTAAATAATAATATACGGGGTTTCTAATTCGTTTTTTCTTTTTCTTATATAATGTAGTGGGTTTATAATTCTTTTTTTATATGAAGTAGGCGGGATTATCACGATAAGTTTTCCAATGCCACCGGAATCTCTCGACATATTTCTTATTTATTAAACCTTCTAGATATAAATTTATTGTATCCCTATACTCGGAACACACGCGAGTGGCCAGATGAAGGTTCGAAGATTATCAAAATCAAAAAGGGGAGCCGCGTCCCACCTTCGAACCACGTTAATCGGTAAATAAAATAATAAATATTGATTAAATTAAAATTATTGGTGAATAAATTGTTAGGAGAGGTGTTGTTCCTTTCCTTAATTAATTATAATAAGATTGTGATGGATTAATTAAGAGTGTGAGAGAATCGATTTTGCTCTCAAAAGAACAGAAACAACTAAGGCCAATCGGCCTTTTGTTTAGTCAAAGGTATAAGATGTTTGAATAAGATTTAATTGAATCTACCTGTGATTTGGTAGTAAAGAACTCTTTTGGGATTTTGTTTTGTTAACCGCCTTAGTCCTCAACGAAACCGATCGTCATCTTAATGTATTTTAAACAACGCATCTACAAAAGTATCTAACAGTATATCGTACAATATATTTGTAGAGGTATAATTAAATTATAAATTAAAATAGACCACTATACCTGGGGCCAAATAATATGGGAAAAAAAGCTTTTCAATAATATGGAGGCATCTTAAAAGGAAAAAAAAGGTGGAAGACACAAAAAGATAGATGGAGCAAATATTATATTAAATCGATGAAGATAAGAGATCTTCACAACTGAAACTATGTGTAAAATAGAAAGCGAGGTAATTTGGTAATACAACTTGAAGCGCGTATGTATAGCACACGTGAATTACAAGTACGTACACGTTCTCGCCTACAAACCGAATATTAAAATATGGCATTAAAAGATTTAGTCATGTCAGATGTTACAATTTACTGCAGTCGCCAAGATAATAAAATAACTTTTATAATAATAAAAGTCTAATATAATTTAAATGAAGTTTTTGACATAATTAATATATTGGATGAAGTTAATAGATATAATCTAATATATTTAGATAACGTTTTAAATATACATAAGTCTAATAATTTTAAGGTGAAGTTTAGTTGGATTTGGTTCCAATTTACGAGTATTTAAAATAAAATAGACCCAATAATAAACAGAGCAGAGAGCGGATGGAAACCTTTTACATATAATATATATATATATATATATAATATATATTTATCTATATATTATATATATATATATTATATATAATTATATATATATATATATATAATATATATATATATATATATAGTATATATATACTATATATATATATATTAATATCATATAGTAGTATCTGAACACTTTGGGATCTAGCACCCTTTTCGATATGAAGGAATAGAGATATTTGCTTCAAACTTGGAATATAATGTATATATGGGATAAGCTCGAACCCGTGTAAATTTCAAGTCCGTAGGTCACCCCTAAGGGGGGGTCACCCCCGAGGGTGGAACGCCGAGCATTACGCTTACGCGCCCTGCAGATGATTGCGAGGGTGAGTTTAGGCCACGAGAGGTTAAGATCGAGCGTGATGAAACGCTAACTTGGCGCCCGCCAAGAATTACGTCAGCGCGCGAGAGCGCGCGCGCGCACACCACACACACACATTATATTATTATTAGGTCGAAAAAGTGTTTTCCGCAAGGAAATACTTCTGAGTTGTTTTAAAACCCCTACTACGTATCCTTCGTCACCTTCAGCGTCTCCTCTTCCATCAGCGTCTTGCATTGCGTTCATTCCCTTTGTTTCGTGTCTTTAGCGTTTGCTGCTGCAGCAGCAGCAGCTCCGATTCCTGCGCCGCGTCCGGTTCTGGCCACGATCCGGCTCCGGTTCTGGCTCCGCCTTCCGGCTCTGGATCCGCATCACCGCAACGGCGCGGGGTCCGGTATTATTATTTTATTTTTTGGTATAATTTCCGCCGCGGTTTCTTCTTCGCATCCGGTTCCGAGTTCGATATATATATTTACATGGGTTAGGGTTATCGTATCTGGCTAAAATTTGGAGGGGTGTTAGATGGGGAGGTAACCTTGCTGTATACGAAGTTACAACCGTGGGTCCCCGAAGGGGGACTCCACCCCCTTAAAATCGAAGTGTTCGTAATTGGCGAAATTGGTGAGAGGATTCAGAGTTGAAATTCTAGAAAGAGTTGTATGTAATCTGTGGAGTTGCTCCGGCACCGGTGCTGGAGGCCACTGCGGTGCCGAGTTAATAAACATTCGTATAACAACAATGTTGGTCGGTCCCTATAAACGTTTCAAAGTCGTAGAGTCGAATATGATGATTAAAGTGCTGTGTAGGGTGTCTAGGACCCTCCCATTAAGGGGTCGCGATTGAAAAAAAAAAGAGCACAGAGTGCAAAAAAAAAAAAAAAACAAAGAAGGAAGGAAGAAAGGAAGAAGGAGGAATGAAGGAAAAAAAAGGAAAAATTGAGGGAAAACTCAAAAGGGGTGGGAAAAAAAAAAAAAAGAAAAAAGAATGAGGAAGGAGGAGTAGAAGGACAGATTGCACCGTGCTGCTCCGTGGCGGTGCCGGAGTTATTAAGATTAGTGTAAATGATACAATGTTGTGGCCTTATATATGTTATGGGTCTGTAGATTTCGAAAATAAATGTTTCAGAACCATCAAGAAATAAAAATATAAATAAATAAATAAATAAATAAAATTTCTTATTCTTTTATGTTTATAACTTACAAAATTTACGTTTTTACATAACCCTAAAGCAGTAAATTACTAAATCAAACCACCATCCAGCAGCTCCAACTCCTCCTGACCATCTGCGAATCTATTGATCTATTGGATTAAGGTCAATTTTTGAGTATCACTTTTGGATAAATCATAACATACAAATCAAGTTCTTTATAGCAAACTATCAAACCATATATGCTTGACGTAACAAAGTTTTCTCCGTAATAAAGCTTACTTAGCATCATATGAACTATGAATATAACCACAACGAGAAACTTAGCCCATCGTAGACAAAAATAAATGGTTAACATTAACAAGGACCACACTTAACACCATAAAAGTAACTAGCAATCATCCAAAAACGTAACTATTCACACTTTGTTCAAGCATATCTCTAAACATATAATTGTTAATTTTACATTAACATGTAATATTTAACAAAAATTTACTATAACATTGTGTAATTATCATACAGGACCAGCGAAAGTATGCCTACATAACAACAAACAGATGAATAAACAGCCATCATCATCAATGTAGTCAATAAATCGAACATAAGTGGGAAGTAAAACAAGTTTTCATATTTTATAACATATAATTTTCATTGAAAAGAGTGTTATATAAATACATAAAAACATATAAATACATAAAAATATAAGTTTATTTTAAATATATTAATTCATCTAATCAGAGAACATAGGATTCAAGCTGGGTACGTTCTATATATCTCTCTAAAGATTCAACATCCTTTAAAAGGATGTAAGTGTAAATGCCTTCAGCAACACTAAACCATTTTTCGGCATATTTTGATTCAGCAGCACTCATTCTCTCATACAAGAGAGAAGTAAACTTATCCAGGCTGATAGTTATTAATGCACTCCTGTATACTGTATTATACGGGAAACCACATGTTTCGGTGTAAATATCATAGATTACACCATGTGCTATATGTATTATGTCCTCAAGTATGTCAACATCGTTAAGATGTGATGTTAATTCGTTTTTTATTTTAAGCAATGCTGTAATATTTTCAGATGTTCGAACTGTGAAACCTATACACGTACGCATGAAGGTCTCACAATCGAGGGGTTTCCAATAGTTGCGAACATCAAGAGTTTTAATACCGTCACATGATGAGAACGCAGCGTCTATTCTATTATGACCTCTCACACTGTCACCTCTGACAGATATTTCACTACTCATCGAACCATGGGATAACATACCCTTATCCTCTACCCATGCAGCAGCGATGTCGATAATCTTGATGAATCCATCAGCACAAACGAATAAAGGTCTATTATTTGACTCTCTGGCAGGAATACAAGCAATGTATCGGTATCCATCAGGTTGACGATAATTTTATTGACAACAACTTGGGAATACGCAAGCTCCTCGTGAAGATAATCAACAACAGTACGTGGAGATGCGGGGATGTCATAGTACCAGTACAATAGCGAAAAAATATCCTACTGAAGGAAATCGTATGCGTAAACAACCCTTAATAGGTAATGAGATTCTTTTCTTCAACAATCAAATCAGAAGAAGTAAAACAAGAATACAACGCACGAACGAACCATATCCGTTCAAAAGGGTATATATTCTCGTTAGACAACAACAAAAAACAACAACAACAACAACAATCAACAACAACAACAACACAACACAACACACGACAACAACAACAACAACAACAACAACAATCACATAGTACCAAAAATAAGTTCTTTATATACCGAACAAAGAATATATGTAACGTAACATTGTTTTCACATTAATAAAGCTAACATAGCATTAACCTGAACTATGAATATAAGGCACAATGACAAAACCTAAACACACCTTACGCTAGAATAAACAACTAACAATAACAAAGTTCCATAAACTTAATAGCAGTAAAGTACCTAGCACATGATACAAAAACGTAACCTATTCACTCTTTTCAAGCATATCTCTAACATATCATGTTAATTTTACATAACAACTGATTTACGTAGCTTTTAAGACTTATCATTTCGGAGTAAACATAGTGGCAAAATGAATCTTTATATACTAACCATTGAATATATGCTTAACATAACAAGGTTTTCATATTAATAAAGCTAACATAGCAATACCAGAACTAAGAAAATATAATGTACAACAACAAACTAACACAACTTAAGCAAGAATAAAGTTGTTTAACATTAACAAAGCTCCACACTAACACCAGTAAAGTAAACTAACATTGCATACAAACGTAACCTATTCATATTTTTTTCCAAGCATATCTCTAACATATTAACGTTCAATTTTACATTGACATAGTAATTTTAACAAGGATTTATCATAATCTTGACCAATTATCATACAAACCAACGATAATTGTAAACATAACGCAAAGTTTAACTCCAAACATAACCCACAAAAATAAGGTCTTTATACTCCATCGAATATAATGCCTTAACAACAAAGCTTTAAGTTCAATAAAGCTACCTTCATAACCGCAACTAAGAATAAAGGCAAACTTAACATGCCTCGTGTATGAATAATCAGCTAACATCCTGAAAATTCCCTACTTGTCAAAAGTAAAGTAGCTAATAGGTCACACAATACTCGATAATGTTCCTACTTTTCTCTACATATCAAGCAACAGGTAATAGCCGCAATCATCTAACAAAAATCCCTTAACAAAGTGACCAATCTATCAAAACGATAACCAACATCTGGAAACTATGAATTAACACCCAATCTTCCAAATCAAAGTGTCCTCGTTTTGGAGTATAACAGTAATTGTCCTATGAATAAACATAGACATTAGCAAAATTCTAGGGTAAACCTAACTACTCATCAAAAAACTTACCTAGGCTCACGTTTCTAACCCATCATCGTCAGTTAAAACAGTAATATCTTACAAAACTCATCATTTCTCATAACAAAATCAGTGTTATTTTCACATGTCAATAGTAATATAAAGAACATAACCCATATAACTTACGAATAAACAGTTTTCATTAATTAAGAGTAATCATACCACCATCCCTGCAGTCCCCTACCCGTCCCACTGCCTGTGATCTATTGAATTAATGATTCAAGTCATATTTCAAGTATCATTTTGAACAAACATAACATAAAAAAAATAAGTTCTTTATATAACAACCAACGAATATGTGCTTAACCAACAAAGTTTTAGCAATCAAATAAAAAGCTAACAAATCATACTGCGACTAAGGAATATAAATGTACAAATGCCAACCTAACATACCTACGTATGAATAATCAACTAACATCCTGAAAATAATTCCCTACTGATCAAGGTAAGTACTAACAGGTACACAATACTCGATATGTTTTCCCTCACCTTTTTGAGCATATAACAAAACAGGTAAAGCCTTATTAATCTAACAAAATCCCTTAACAAGTGACCAATCTATCAAGAAATGCCACCATGCTTGAACTATGATTGAACCTATCTCATCAAAGTGTCACTCATGTCGAGTATAACTCTTGACCTATGAATAAACGTAGACATTAGCAAAAGTCTAGGGCAAACCTGACATTATTCAACAAAAACCTAACCTAGGCTCACGTTTCTAACACATCATCGTCAGTTAATCACCAGTAATATCTTTACAAAAACTCCAAAAAAAAATCCATTTCCCTTCTAACAAAATCAGGTTATTTCCACATTGTATAGTAATATTTAACATAACGTCTAATTACGAATAAACCAGTTTTTTCATTAACCGCGAGTATCTAAAGCAACACATTACCTTCCGAGAGAAAACCCAGGGGGGATGCGCCCATTAAAAGGGATGTGAATCCTGCGAGGGGGGATCACCCCGAAGGGGTGTAAGCGGGCTTTGGGCCTCAGCCCGAAGGGCTGAGGCCTTACCCCTCCTTCGGAGGGGTAAAGCCCGCTTAGATACTGATTTACTGCTTTAGGGTATGTAAAATGCAAATTTTTTTTAGCCTATAAACATAAAAAGAATAAATTTTTAGTAAAAACAAAAAGTTTTAAAGAAAAGAAAACAAAAATAAATAAAAATTTGAAAAATAAAGTTCGAAAAATAAATTTAAATAAAAAAATTTAAAAAATTAAAATAAAAAAATTAAACACAAAGTATAAATGTAAAAATAAAACTTATAAAAAAAAAAGTTAGAAAAATAAATTGAATAAAAATTTTTTAAAAAATAAAAAATTAAAAATTAAACACAAAGTATAAATGTAAAATGAAACTTATAAAAAATAAAGTCAGAAAAATAAATTTAAATAAAAAAAAAAATTTTTAAATAAAAAAAATTAAACACAAAGTTTAAATGTAAAATAAAACTTATAAAAAATTAAGTCAGAAAAATAAATTGAATAAAAAACAAAAAAAATTATATTGGTTAACGTTAAAGAAAATGAGATTTGAAAATATAAATGTCAGTCTTCAACATTTAGAAAACGGGTTATCTTTGCAAGATGCAATGCAACTGACGACATGTACATGATAGAACAGAAGCACTTATGTGAACAGTAATGATATTGTATTATTAAACGAATGTTTATTAACTCGGCACCGCACCGGCTCCAGCACCGGTGCCGATGCCAACTCCTCCTCCTCCTTCTCTATTCTTTCCTTCATCCTTCCTTTTTCCTCCTTCTTCCTTTCTTCCTCTGTTTTGCATTCCATGCATTTTTTTTTCAGTCGGGACCCCCCTCCGTTGGGGGTTCCAGACACCCTTTACGGACTTATAACCGTCATTTTCAAGATCTACAACCTTATAAACATATATTTTGATATAAATATGGGACTAAACGAATATTTATTAACTTAGCACCGCACCGGCTCCAGCACCGGTGCCGAGGCCAACTCCGACTCCTCTGACTCAGACTCTTTCCTTCCTTATTCTTCCTTCTCTGAATCCTCCTTCCTCCATCCTTCCTCCTTTTTCCGCCATCTTCCTTCATTCCTCCTTAGACCTCTGTTTTGCATTCCATGCATTTCTTCTTTTTTTCAGAAGGGGACCCCCCTCCGGGGGGGGGGAATCCCTGAACTCCGAATCCGAATCCGACTCCAACTCCGTCTCCAACTCCGAATCCTCTACCCAGCCTCCAAATTTCAACCTTCTACGATCAATTTAATTTTTAGGGGGCTGCGCCCCCTACCCCTTAAGGGGGGGGGGCGCAGGGGTACGTAATCCTGTGCGGTGCGGGGCCATATAAGGTTATAATATATATTTATTTATTTATTTATTTATTTATTTATTTATTTATTTTTATTTATTATTAATTTATTATTATTTATTAATTAATTAATTTATTTATTAATTTTTTATTTAATTAATTTAGTCATTTTTATTGTTTCGAAAAAAAGCTTCGCTTTTTTTCGTCGATCGAAGGGGTAGAGGGAGAGGCGCCCCCTAATTCCCACGCTAATTAATATTTTCCCACGGGCCGTTGGAAGTGCCGTACAACTACAACGATTAATCGACTGAATTTTAAATAATTTTCTTTCGATTATATTTTTTAGTGTTAAAAGCCAACCAGAGCACGTAGAAAGACGATTTAAACATCGATATAGGGGTAATCGATCACGATAAATCGATTGGAACCGTCAAAAATGATCTATCAATCATTTAAAACCTTCTAGGAACCAAAAAACCCCTTTGGGGGGCTCCGCCCCCACTTTTGGGGTTAAATCCTTTGAGTTCAGCTCAAAACTCTGAGTCGGTCTACAGACTAAAATTCGGTACTCACCGACCTTGAAAACCCTAAACCTTGAACAACGTCAAAGCTTGAAAAACCGGATGTGCAAAATGTTGCTTGAACATTGCAACACTTCCGGTTGCAACTTCCGGATGTCAGTCTGGCTGCTAGTTTCCCCCCCCTTACTACTTATTAGCTACTTTACCTTTGACAAGTAGGGAATTTTCAGAGGATGTTAGCTGATTATTCATACACGAGGTAAAGTTTGCCTTTATTCTTAGTTGCGGTTAATGATAGGTAGCTTTATTGAAGCTAAGCTTTGTTGGTTACATATATTCGGATGGTTTGGTATATAACTTATTTTTGTGTTATGTTTGGATAAAACTTTGTTATGTTTACAATTATTCGTTGGTTTGGATGATAATTGGTCAAGATTATGATAAATCCTTGTTAAATATTACTATGTCAATGTAAATTAACGTTATGTTAGAGATATGTCTTGGAAAAATATGAATAGGTTACGTTTGTATGCAATGTTAGTTACTTTACAGGTGTTAAGTGTGGAGCTTTGTTAATGTTAACATCTTTATTCTTGCTTAAGTTGTGTTAGTTTATTTATTGTAATTTATTTTCTTAAGTTTCATATGATGCTATGTTAGCTATATTAATATGAAAAAACCTTGTTATGTTAGCATTTAGTTTCAATGGTTAGTATAAAGATCTATTTTGCAGCTATGTTTATTCCGAAATGTAGTCAAATGCTACCTAAATCAGTTGTTAAGTGTAAAATTAACCATTGATGATGTTAGAGATTATGCTTGAAAAAGAAGTGAATAGGTTAGTTTTGTAGATGCGTGCTAGGTAAACTCTTTACTGCTAATTAAGTATGGAAGCTTTTGTTATGTTAGTTGGTTTATTCTAGCGTAAGTGTGTTAGGTTTTGTCATTGTGCCTTATATTCTTAGTTCTGGTAATGCTAATGTTAGCTTTATTATGTGGAAACCGTGTTTACGTTAGCATATATTCGTTGGGTTGTATAATAATCGTACAAGGTTGTGATACTATGTTATGTTTGTTTGGTTGTTGTGTTGTTGTTGTCGTTGTTGTTTGTGTTGTTGTTGTTGTTGTTGTTGTTGTTGTTGTTGTTGTTGTTGTGTTGTTGTTGTTGTCTAACGAGAATAATATCCTTTTTGAACTGATATGGTTCGTGTCGTGAGTATTCTTGTTTTACTTTCTTCTGATTGGTTGAAAGAAGAATCTCATTACCTATAAGGTTTGTTTAACGCGTACGATTTCCTTCAGTAGGATATTTTTTCGCTGTACTGGTACATGACATCTCCCCGCATCTCCACGTCTTTGTTGATAATCTTCAACGAGGCTTCGTTATTCCCAAATGTTGTGTCAATAATTTTTCGTCAACCTGATGGATAGCCGATAACATTGCTTGTATTCCTGCCAGAGAGTCAAATATAATAAGTATTGCGTTTGTGCTGATGGATCCATCAAGATTATCGACATCGGTGTTGCATGGCTAGAGGATAAGGGTATGTTATCCCATGGTTCGATGAGTAGTGAAATATCTGTCAGAGGTGAAGTGTGAAAGGTCATAATAGAATAGACGCTGCGTTCTCATCTGTGACGGTATTAAAACTCTTGATGTTCGCAACTATTTGGGAAACCCCTCGATTTGTGAGACCTCATGGTACCGTGTAAATTTCACAGTTCGAAACATCTGAAAAATATTACATCATTGCTTAAAATAAAAACGAATTAACATCACATCTTAACGATGTTGACATACTTGGGGACTTAATACATATAGCAAATGGTGTAATCTATGATATTTTACACCGAAACATGTGGTTTCGTATAATACAGTATACAGGAGTGCTTAATAACTATCAGCCTGGATAAGTTTTACTTCTCTCTTGTATGAGAGAATGAGTGCTGCTGAATCAAAATATGGAAAAATGGTTTAGTGTTGCTGAAGGCATTTATAATTACATCTTTTTAAAGGATGTTGAATCTTTAGAGAGATATATAAAGCACCCAACTTGAATCCTATATTCTCTGATTAGATGAATTAATATATTTAATAAACTATATTTTTGATGTATTTATATGTTTTATGTATTTATATAACACTCTTTCAAATGAAATTATATGTTATAAATATGAAAACTTGTTTTACTTCCCTCCTATGTTCGAATTATTGATCTCATTGATGCTGATGGCTGTTTTTATTCGTCTGGTTGTTGTTATGTAGGCATACTTTCGCTGGTCTGGATGATAATTACACAATGTTATAGTAATTTTTTGGTTAAATATTCCATGGTTATGTAAAATTAACATTGTTATGTTGAGACATGCTGACAAGTGTGAATAAGTACGTTTTTTGGATGAATGCTAAGTTACTTTAACTGTGTTAAGTGTGGTCTTTGTTAATGTTAACATTTATTCATTGTTTAAGATGGGCTAAGTTTCTCTTTGTGGGTATATTCATAGTTCAGATGATGCTAAGTAAGCTTTATTAATGTGAAAACTTTGTTACGTCAACATATATTGGTTGATGTTTGTATAAAGAACTTGATTTTATGTTATGTTTATCCAAAAATGATACTCAAAATGTGACCTTAATCAATAGATCAATAGATCACAGATGGTCAGGAGGGAGGTTGGATGCTGGCTGGATGGTGGTTTGATTTAGTGATTTACTGCTTTAGGGTATGTAAAAACGTAAATTTGTAAGTTATAAACATAAAAAGAATAAGAAATTTTATTTATTTATTTATTTATTTATTTATTTTTTATTTCTTGATGGTTCTGAAACCATTATTTTTCGAAATCTACAGACCCAATAACATATATAAGAACACCAACATTGTATCATTACACTAATATTTAATAACTCGGCACCGCACCGGAGCCAGCACCGGTGCATCTGTCACCTTCTACTCCTCCTTCCTCATTCTTCTTCCACCTTCCTCATTCTTTCCCTCCCTCATTCCTCCTTCTTCCTTTCTTCTTCCTTCTTTGTTTTTTTTTTTTTGCACTCTGTGCTCTTTTTTTTTCAGTCGAGTCCCCTAATGGGAGGGTCCTAGACACCCTACACAGACTTATAATCATCATATTCGAACTCTACGACCTTGAAAACGTATATAGGGACACCAACATTGTTGTTATACGAATGTTTATATTACCTCGCACCGCAGTGGCTCCAGCACCGGTGCCGGGAGCCAACTCCACAGATTCACATGTAAGTATTTCTAGAAATTCAACTCTGAATCCTCTCCAAATTCAAGCCAATTACGACCACTTTCGATTTTTAAGGGGTTGGAGTCCCCCTTCGGGGAGACCCCTGGGGATGTAACATCATATACAGCAAGGTTCCACCTCCCCATCTAACACCCCTCCAAATTTTAGCCAGATACGATAACCCTAACCCATGTAAATATATATAATCGAACTCGGAACGCGGATGCGAAGAAGAACCGCGGCGGAAATAATACCAAAAAATAATAAAATAATAAATACCGGACCCCGCGGCGTCGTTGCGGTGATGCGGATCCAGAGCCGAAGGCGGAGCCAGAACCGGAGCAGGAATCGTGGCCAGAACCGGACGCGGCGCAGGAATCCGAACCTGCTGCTGCTGCTGCAGCACAAACGCTAAAGACAAACGAACAAAGGGACATGAACCGCAAATGCAAGACGCTGTGGAAGAGGAGCGCTGAGGTGACGAACGGATACGTAGTAGGGGTTTTAAAACAACTCAGAAGTATCCGTGATCACAATTTCTTCGACCTAATAATAATAATATGTGTGTGTGTGTGTGCGCTGAACGCCGCGCTCTCGGCGCTGACGTAATCTTGGCGGCGCCAAGATTACGTCCATCAACGTAACTCAAGCATCTTAACTCTCGTTAGCCTAAACCACCCCACGCAGATCAAGCAAACAAGGGCGTAAACGTAAATCTCGGCGTCCACCCTCGGGGGTGACCCCTCTATATACATCCTACAAGACTTGAAATTTACACGGTTTCGGAGCTTATCCATATATCATTATATTCCAAGTTTGAAGAAAATATCTCTATTCCTTCATATCGAAAAGGGTGGCTAGATCCCAAAATATATATATATACACTATATATATATTATATATAATAATAATATATATATATATATATATATATATAATATATATATATATATATATATAAATATATATATATATATATATATATATTATATATTTATATATATATATCATATATAATATATTATATAATATCTATATATATATAATATTATATATATATATATATATATATTATTATAATATTAAGCTGGTTGAAAACATAAAAAGTTGTAGTGCAGATTTGAAACAACTTTATTTTGGTGCTCACTTCAGATACAAACTGAAATGTGTTAAAAGTAAGTTCTTCAAGATTTGTTTTCATACCCCAACTTTACCTTGAATCTTTTTATTTAAAAACAAAAATATATATATAGCCAGATATACAGTATAGCTTAAATATCCATACATTCTTACATGCTAAACAACCTGCATAGTACAAAATCTCATAGAAAATCAAATTTTGTCTGTACTGAAGGTATTTCGATTCGAGAATGTTTTTGTTTGTAGTATTGCACCATGTCGAGAAGTATGACCAACGACCCTACTAGAAACAGCGGAAACATCTTTGACATTTCTTTCAACATCGACTGAATGACACGGATACTTTGGTAGAATTTGTTGATTACTAACCAAAATATCATCACTAATATCATCAAGAAGAGGTGGGGGGGTGATAGGAGTACTCCCCCAGTCTATCAGTTCCATGTAGGAAGTGGCGTTGAGATTGACGTTTAGCTGCCTTTTAATCAAAGCAGCGAACTTGCACATTGGTGAAGGAAATTTTCTTTCTTGCTTGAAGAATTTGTTGACATGAAAATCTTCTTATTGTTTCCCGTTCATCAACACCAGCTAGCAACAAGTTTTCTGGATGACAAAATAGGAGTTGTTTAGGAGCACTGGAGAAATGATGTTCTGATCCTCAGAGGAAAGTTTTTGATACTGTGATACCCTAAAGTGAAAATTCTTTGCACCATCTTGACAGAAGGGATGGGAGCGGATATAGAACCATATGGGGGCATAGAAGTTCAGTACGAATCGTACCAAACGCCTCAGATCATCAGATGCGGATTCTGTTGAAACGTACAATCGAAGCAGTCTGTTAGCTTTAGTTAGCCACCTTGCATGGCTTAAGGCACCCGGCTGTGCAGTTTTCAAATACCGCATATTATTATGATCTGCATTTTGTACCCCTTGCTGAATTAATAAACAGATTTTATAAATAACACTGATGAAAACTTAGATCTTTCTTAAGCTGTTTCAGGAACATAACTAACAGAGCCTGGATTGGTTGAAAATTTATGATGGGGTTGGTCTGAGATCACATGCGCAGCAGTTTGCGGTTGATAGGTCTCATGTGACCGAGTGGCCAGTTGTCTTCCATCAATCAACACTAAATAAACTTCCTGAGTGCAAGTTCATTAAAAGCACAATGCATATGCCATTTTGAAGTGGTGCTTTTAAGATGTACTCAACAAGTGTGATTATTCCATTCTTGTTACCCGGTATTCACAGGAGTTCCATCGCAAATCACTGCTCTTAAGTCTCGTAGATCTTTTTCGTTCAATAATACCCAGAATTTCCATTAATACATCTCGAGATTCTTCTTAGTTAGGACTAACGTGATCGATGTAACATGCATCTGGAAATGACACTAACACGTAATGTTCTTCTCTAACTTTTCTACGCACACCTCCAGTATCGACAAGTGTTTCATTTATTTTTCCATCGAAACCAATGCAGACCATACCTCTGTGTTGCAGCAAATGCTCCTCTGACTGTTTGTCTCTCCATTATTTTCTTTGGCGTTGTAACTTACTTGGATAAACAACGTTTTTTGGTGACAGGAAGTCCGAGGTCCCTTGAGGGCAGCATTAACTATGAGACATGCATCTCTATTGCTCCCATTTGTCCTCTCTATGCTTTACACAACTCAGGATACTGGTTTCTATTTTGAGGGTGACATTCTTCCATTTCTTCTGATTCTAAGGAAATGATTCTTCTAGCACATCACTTTCACTGCCTGATAATTCAACTGAACTTACATTTTTGCGTATCTTTGTGTCTCATCTTACTTTCAAATGTCAACCGTTTTCCTTTTCCTCGGGTTTCTGAAGTTCATGTTTTTCATCTGTTTCCTTTCCTTGTACACCTTTCCTATTGTCCTGCGTCTTGAAGTGTTTTGGATCAAAGCCAAATTGCCATTCCAATAAGGGAATTTTCTTTTCATGTGGGACATTGACATTGAATACGTTCATATACCATTATGAAACACACTTGCACGCACTAATGTCGAAGAGACCGAGAAAATAATTTTATTTTATCTTGATATGTTTGAGAAGATTGTTTATTTCTTGAATATTTCATCAAATCATTGACATTCACTATTAGTCTCTTCTTCACTTTCACTATAACACTTTCAAATTCTATTGTTGGAATGCCTGCTTTATTGTATATGCCTTTAACTTCTGTTGCCACTAACTTTGCTAGATGAGTAACACTGGCATCTTTTGACTACTTGATGGAACTTGTAGGCTCTAAAAACATCCTCAGCCAGTGGTAGCTGATTTTCGACAAGTGGTTTTGGATAACCGAATATTGCATGCCTGTCTTTATGCCTTGTTGCACATGCCATGATACGTCTTGCAATAATAGTAATAAACACTTCACCCACAGGACTTATCTCAAACGTCGAATAGTCTGGATCTGAAATGAGACAGAAATAGCTCTCAATTAGTATTAAAACCAAATTTTGAAGAACAAAGTATATAAAATTCATAACTTAAAAATAGTAAAAACGATGTCAAAACCCTTTTAAAAAAACTAAAGTTGGGCCCCCTAGACATTGAGTAAATGCAAAATGATTTTTGTCCCACTACAGGAAGCAGGAGCACCCATTTGACCAAAGTTTGTTATCCCCAAATCACCCAGGCTTAATATATATATATATTATAATATATATATTATATATATATATATATATATATATATATATATATATATATATATAAATATAATATTATTATCATTATATATTATATATATATAATATAAACGGTATTATATATATATATATATATATAAATTATACTTATTTATATATTATAATATATATATATATATATTATATATATTATATTATATATATAAATTATATATATATATATTACGGTAAATTATTATTATATATATTATATATATATATTATATATATATATATATTATATTATATATATATATATATTATATATTATATATATATATAATTATTATATATATAATATATATATATTATTATATAAGTATATATATAATATATATATATAGTATATCTTATATATATATATATCTATATTATATATATATACCATAAATATATACAAACATATATAAACATATATAAAAATTTATTACAGATATATATATCTATTTAATATATTATATATATATTAAACGTTAGACATAGCATACTTACATATATAATATATATATATATGTATGTGTGTTGTTATATATATATATTAATATATATATACGTATATATTATATAAATTATATATTTATTATAAATCTAACTATATACATCTAAATTATATTAAACATTCTATATATATATATATATATATATATATATATATATATATATATATATAATATATATTATATATATATATATATATATATATATATATATATATATATATATATATATATAGAAAAACTTTACTTTGACGTAAACAGATAATTTATGTGAAAATATACCCTTGGCACAATAAAAATCTTTATTATCAACACATTAAAATTTACACAATTAAAAACTTATATACAATTTTAGCTTTCGCCTAATACATTATAAAGGCCTCTTTCAGAATTTAAGTTGACAAGAAATGAAATACATTACACAAAAAAAGGACTAAAACTAATGCTGATTCTGAGTTGGTTGGTCCTTATGAATCTTTTTTCTTGATATCCTTTAAGAGGTTCGAAGCAAGCAGAAAGGAGTTTTGAATCTTATCCAACTTTATCTCTCCTGGAATCTTGTTAAAATTGTCCGTATTATAAATGAACACCGATTCTATTATTTTCCTTTTTTAACCTGATTGCAATATTTTATAGGAGAAGCATCCTGTAAATTGATTTTCATATTTTTAAATTTTTAATTTGTTTAAAATTTTTATATTTTTAAAATTTTTGACTTTTTAAAAACTGTTCTCATCGTCTGTTTCTTCCGTTTCTTCAGTTCTTGTCTGTTCTTCTTCTCTCCCACTCTTCACCCCTTCATTTTCACTGTTTTCTTCTATATCTGTCTGTTCTTCAGGTTCTTCCGATTCTTCGGTAACTTCTGGTAGACCACTTATTCCGGGGTAGTACCTTAAATCCACCCACTCCTTCTCTCCTGTTTCAATATCGATTATGTTGTAGCTTTGGCTATATTTTTTACTGATTTTCTTTGCTGCTCTTCCCAATATCTCAATTTTCCTTTTTTCTTAGTCCTCATTCCATATAATATATCTTTTCATTTCTTTAGAGCCTCTTTGTTGACTTTTCTTTCATCCATTGTCTCTCTTCTGTCCTCTCTTCTCTTCTTAGCTTCCCTGTATAAACAATTCTCTCCTTTGCTATCTGAATCACTTTCATATAATTGCTCTCTCCTCCTGTCTCGCTTCTTTCTTCTTTTAAATGTTCTTGTTCTTCCTGTGATTCTAGGTCTTTTTTCTTTTCATTCGTTGTACCAGTTTGTATTCTGGTTATATGCACCCTATTTATCCAACGTACCGAACTACCGTGCTTTACTATTACTGTTTTTCCTCTCTCTTCCGATTACCCTCGCTGGTCCTCTCCATTCTTTGTCATTTTCCCTTTTATAATACACTTCTTCTCCTATTTTTGCCTCCTCTAATTTATGTTCCCTTACGTTTTCTAATACAGCTCTTCTTATTCTATCCTCTGATTCTCTTTTTATATGTATTTTCCTAGCTAGATGTAAGCCGTTCAGTGTCTCTCTTATGAGATCTCCTTTGGTTTCATTTTCCAACACACTGATCTTATTTTTTCCTTTCTCGATTGTTGGTACACCCAAATTTCTACCAAATACTAGATGATTAGGTGCATATCCTCCCTTCATCAAAAGACTATTCCTGGCTGTGATAGTCCATTTAAGACATATTTCTAAATTTGGTACCTCTTCTCTCAACTTTCTCATATTCTCCTTCACAAGCCCTACCAAATTTTCACATTCACCATTGCTCCATGGACTCTCCGCTGCTGTTCATCTCATTTTTATTCTGAACCTTTCACTTAAACTTTCATCTCTTGTTTATTAAACTCCATCCATTATATGTAAAAGACATTCTGGTGCTCCAATACGCTAATCCATTTAGTCTAAATACTCCTGATATTTCCTCTTCCTTCTTATCTTCTTATCCACTCCCGCCTCGACAGAATCTTGTTGCTACATCAACCATCAACAGAAACAGTCTTTCTTCAAATTCACACCAAATCCATCGCTACCACCTTAATTAACATCTGGCTTTGTGGGAAACCATCACGGGTTTTGCTGGTGGTTCTTTATACCTCAAGCAGACTTTACAGGTATCACATAAGTCTTTTAACTCCTCCTCTATCTCCTTTGGTTCTAATAACCATTCCCGCTTATACCTACCATACCACATCCCATTCTGATTACGATCTAAACTGGTGTCAATTATCCCTACTCTAATATGTCTTACGGTGTTATAGTGTAAAGTTGTGTTACCTAAATCCCCAAAAATAACTTTTTTCTCACTTAAATCTATCCGAACTTTCATTTTTTCCATTGTCTGTCTCCCTATTAACCACGGAATTTCCCCTTTCACAACTTCTGTCCTAATCCAAAATTTAATTCCCCCTACCCTACAAGGATTTGACGGCTTTTAAAAGCCTCGGTACTTACTCTCCCCAAATACATACTGCCCTTTTATAGATTCTTGTTCCTCATTCATTCTCTTAATGTCCTTCTCTTCTTTATATTCACTAACACCTTTTCCTAGCCGCTTCTCTTCACAATGGTTGTTACACCCCCGGTGTCCGTCCTTCGATGTTTCTGACCATCACTCTCTTCTTTATCCTCACCAAATAACTTGTGACTCCCGTTTCTTCCTATTCTATTCCTGCCATTCATCCTCGTCTTTCTCGGAGATTTCTCTCAATTCATTTCTTCACATTCACAACAAGAATATATTCTCACTTCCACTGAAGCTAACACTACTGTTTCTTGTTTCTTCTAACCCTGATCTATCCAGCAACCAGATACTTTTCATCTTTCTTCTCCAGTCACTTCTTCTTTCTCACACTCCCATAAAATCCTCCTAAACCTCTGAAAGATACGCTTCAATATTCTCCTATTTTTCCTTGTATGTTAAACAAACATCTCAAGTCTATTTAAATCTATTCACTCACGTCAATTCTACCATATACTCCCTCAAAGCCTCTACTATTAGATTTATTCCGAAGCTTGTTCTTTCAGTCCTTGTTCTCTGGTATTTCTCTAATCACCTTAAATGCCTCTCCTCTCAAACTTAATTTTACTTCTATTCCTGGGAACCTTGCAATTCCATCCACATACGCTTCCCATGCTCTCACTCTTTCTAACCATATTTCAAACTCCTCATCATCCTCTCCCCTGAATCTTGGACAGCTATTATATTTATGCTGTTGCATCTCTCCCTCTACCTCTTTCCTTTCATCCTCTGAACCTCCCATCTTAATATATATAAATATATATAACGTAATTAAATGATAAACTAAGGTTATAATTAAATATGACTGTAGACGAGATGACGGATGATGAAATAATATTGATGAATTTGGAAAAGGAAATAGTCATAGTGAGAGAGAAAATTCGGTATTATTGATGCTAGTAAGTTATTGTTTTTGGTTGAAAAGTTTCAAGACACACACACTGATAGATATTCTCGCTAATTAAAATTCCACCAATATTATTGTTTCTTCGTTACCAAGTCCCTTCTTTATCTTCCCTTTTCTTTCTTCCCCAACTACTTCTTTTATTTTGTTTCTTTCCATAAATAAATTAAGTTCTTTGTTTCACAACTTATCTTTAATAAGTTTCTTATCTTAAAATTACATTTTGTAGTAATAGACCCAATAATATAATATTTATATTAACATTTATCAACACCTGAAACACATGAAAGAAATGAAATAACTATGTTTTAAAATTCAAAAGCCCTTCTTATTAGGATTTAATTTCTACTGACCTTCTATCTTCACTCTAATCACTTACGCTCCAATTGTTCTCCTTCCATGCAACACGTACCTAAAACAAAATCATATATATATTTATATATATATATATTATATTTAATAGATTCCAAGAAGGATTGAATAAAGCCTTTTGGTGTGAAGCTGCCAATCTCTAAGTCGTCGCTCTAGTCATATGAAGATTTCTCTTCGTCTGATAGCAAGGGGCTGAAAACCCCCTTCTATCATAATTTTATTTTCATGAATGGTGTTGATAAGCTTAAACCCTTATCAATCACCAACACCACCCTGCACCTGTGCGGGATATGGGGATTTGGTGTTAATTTGGTATATATAATAAATATATATTATATATATATATACTATAAATATATATATATAATATATATATAATATATATATATATAATATATATATATATATATATATATATATATATATATATATGAAAAAAATATATATTATAAGATTGTTATATGAAAGTTAATAGATTTTTTTTTACATTTCTTTAAGTAAAGGAAAGTTCATTAGAAATTTCCGGCCGGAATTTTTTTTGGGATTCCGGCTAATTCCGGTACCCCTGCCAGGCCCGAACTGAAAATTTCAGTTCCGGTAAAACGCCCTAATGATTATATAATATATATATTATATATATATATAATATTATTATTAAATAAAATATATATATATATATATAATATATTATGATATATAATAATAAATAATATATATA
>JABUQX010050868.1:7500-12500 GCA_015478945.1 Trachelipus rathkii
TATTATTATTATTATTATTATAAAGCGAAAAGCAACCACACCCTTCAGATCTTTGGAAAGGTGTCACAGGTCTCCTCCGCGAGGTAAAAAGGTTCCTCCTTTAACAATTTACTTCTTTAATCCAATCACGCAAAACAGCTTTTATGCTTTCGTTATGTATTAAGGGCTTCAAACGCAAGACTAAATTCGTTTATAAACTATATATATATATATATATATATATATATATATATATATATATATATATATATATATATATATATATATATATATATATATATATATATATATATATATATATATATATATACTATATATATATATATATATATATGTAACTTTTATTTATTCTGAGAATTCTCATCTCTGCTGCTTCCCCCAACTCCTCGTTGTAGTCAACGTGTTTGCCTTAACATCATGTATCAATGTTTTTCTTAACATCGCTATATAAGTCAGCGTGTTTTTCTTTTCTAGGGACATGTTTGTTCAGAAGAAGTGGGTATAGCTGTCCTACATCTTTCGAAAAAAAAAATTATTCTGTTCTCCATTTCCTTTGCACATGTCTTCTTTCAGAGCCCATCCCAACAATTTTGAGTTCCTCCCGTCCACTCCCCACTGTATTTACTTTCACCTTCTTTTCCTTGGCTTATTTTCATTCCTAACTCTTGCAATATATTTCCCAACCTCTTTCTCGCTCATTGCAAAGATTCCATCTTTCGCGTTACTATTGTTATATCATCCGCATGCCCTAGTACCATTCCCAGTTCCCTTCAAATTTCTACTTCCCTTATACATCCATCCATGCATTCAAGCTATCTATCTATCTATCTATCTATCTATCTATCTATCTATCTATGTACTTGTTTACGATAATAAAGAATTAAAGTCTATCTATCTATCTATCTATCTATCTATCTATGTCGAATAATTAAAATTAGCAATGATGGCACCCCTCCTTGCCTAATGTCTGACTCCACTGGTAACCAGTCGCTCATACAATGAAGTTTCTAAATGCCCTTTCAGCATTAACACACATATTTTTGATAACTGATTTCAGCTTAAGGGTCTACTCCATACAGCATGAAACAAACCTTTTTACATTTTGGACAGCCTCGTCAAAAGTTGCTAACATGCAAGTTAACAATGATATAAAAGCAGAAATAAAGACTATAAAGTTCTTAAAAAAAAATTCTAACTTCAGCTTTTACAATAATAATAATAATAATAATAATAATAATAATAATAATAATAATAATAATAATAATAATAATAATAATAATAATAATAATAATAATAATAATAATAATAATAATAATAATAATAATAATAATAATAATAATAATAATAATAATAATAATAATAATAATAATAATAATAATAATAATAATAATAATAATAATAATAATAATAATAATAATAATAATAATAATAATAATAATAATAATAAAAATAAAAATAAAAATAAAAATAAAAATAAAAATAAAAATAAAAATAAAAATAAAAATAAAAATAAAAATAAAAATAATAATAATAATAATAATAATAATAATAATAATAATAATAATAATAATAATAATAATAATAATAATAATAATAATAATAATAATAATAATAATAATAATAATATAAACGAAAAAAAATCCTTATACACTATGTATTAAAGCCGCAATACCAAAAGGAGACACAAAGTTCAAAACAACGATATTGAAAACACAAAGTGAAAATAGCTAGAAAACGATTATTATGATTATTATTATTATTATTATTATTATTATTATTATTATTATTATTATTATTATTATTATTATTATTATTATTATTATTATTATTATTATTATTATTATTATTATTATGTGTGTGTATTATTATTCATTATTTTTTAATTTATATTAATAATAATAATAATAATAATAATAATAATAATAATAATAATAATAATAATAATAATAATAATAATAATAATAATAATAATAATAATAATAATAATAATAATAATAACAATAACAATAACAATAATAATAATAATAATAATAATAATAATAATAATAATAATAATAATAATAATAATAATAATAATAATAATAATAATAATAATAATAATAATAATAATAATAATAATAATAATAATGTGAGCATTTCATATTTGAGACAGAAACTTCTTGAAATCATGAAAGAAAATCATCGTGCCAAAAATAAAAGCAAATTTTTGTCCATTTGAAGCAAATTAAAATTGACACAAAAGCAATTTTGGAGTTAGTCTAAAATAAATTTGATTTTTTTATGGAGTTTTTATTTTTTATTTCTAATTTTCACACCTTCGTATTTCATTTGTGGATAAGGCGATTTTGTGTAGTAATAATAATAATAATAATAATAATAATAATAATAATAATAATAATAATAATAATAATAATAATAATAATAATAATCATTTAATAATAATTTATGTAATAATAATAATAATAATAATAATAATAATAATAATAATAATAATAATAATAATAATAATAATAATAATAATAATAATAATAATAATAATAATAATAATAATAATAATAATAATAATAATAATGTTAATAATAATGTTAACAATAATAATAATGTTAATAATAATAATAATAATAATAACTTATATATATATATTTAAAATATATATTATAAATATATATAATATATATATATATATATATATATATATATATATATATATATATATATATATATATATATATATATATATATATATATATATATATATAAGTTCACACCTCACGGGCATAGCTCTATTCTAGGAACTTCTCTAGGTGATTTTACTTAGGATCCGGACTATGGATCGGACACAGAGTCCCTGCTATACACGACTCCTGTCGCTCTACCTAATGAGCCATTATATTGTAAATTTATATATATATATATATATATATATAATATATATATATACAACACTATATACTGTATATATATATATATATATATACCACCTTTCTCTATATATATATATATATAACATATATAAATATATATATATATATATATATATATATATATATATATATATATATATATATATGTACAATTTATATATATATATATATAATATATATATATATATATATGGCTATATTTTAAAACCCATTCGTATATTTTTTCCTGAAAATTGCAGGATTGTTTTTTCGGAACGATCCTAATAGAACGAAAAGAATCGTAATTTGAAAATGAAATATTATAAAATATAAATAAAAAATATTAAATATACTAACGTTTTAAATATATAATTGCTTCGGAAAAATTTCTTTGTGATAATTAGAGTATTTAATAAATCAATTGGATACAAAAAAAAATTTTTAACTTTATTTGTATTGTTTTCGAAAAGTATCCAACATTTTTTCATACAGATCATCATTTTGATATTTACGTCTAGCCAAACATGAAGTTGCTAAGAGTAAGATCGGTTGTAAACAATATCTGGCTACACCTGATGAATTTGCAATTTATTTATTTCTTAAAACGAGGGAATACATAGGGTAAACTGCATAGATAGCATGAGTCAGGATGCTGGCCTCTGGACGACGGAGGGCATCGTCCCTCTGTCCCAAGTCGGCTCAACCCCCTAAAAATTTTAGGTAATGAAAAATTTATTATTTAAAATTAAACCTTTATATTGCAAAAAAAAAGAACTAATAAACTAGTATCCTATTACAAAAATCAAAACTCGCTATCTGACTTGCTTATCTTTGCAATAGTGTGCCATATCTAAATCTTAATGTTCATTGAACTGGCATTTCTAGAAAACTCTAAATCTAAAGGATAAGAGAGTGCAACACCGATCGTTTGGGACAAATAAGCGTAACCTTAACATTACCCATGACCCCCTCCCCGTCTTAACCTCATACGCGCCGCCCCTATATGCATAGCAACCTTATACATATAACGCTGCTCTTTGCTGCTATATATATATGAATTTATTTCCTTATTTATTTTATACTCTCTGTCTAATATATATGCTCCTAACCTTATTTGAATATATTTACACACAGCTATATAGAACTACATATATATACTATATATATATGTAAAAATATATGTATATATATAATATATATACATATATATATATACTATATATATATATTCATTGATAAATATTTTTATTTAATAATATGTCAAAAATAATAATAATAATAATAATAATAATAATAATAATAATAATAATAATAATAATAATAATAATAATAATAATAATAATAATAATAATAATAATAATAATCATAATCATAATAATAATCATAATAATAATAATCATAATAATCATAATAATCATAATAATCATAATAATAATAATAATAAAAATATTAATAATAATAATAATAATAATAATAATAATAATAATAATAATAATAATAATAATAATAATAATAATAATAATAATAATAATAAAATAATAATAATAACTCAATATCATAATTTATTTTGATAAATGATTTTAATGCTTTTTCAAGTCTGTTGAAAGTATTTCTTTCAACAGAAGAACTTTTCTTTAATATGATTCTGGAATAAAATAAAACTATAGATTTAATTAACGTACCAAGCTTTCGTCCGTATACTTCGTACATTTTCAAGGAATAGTTTTATTTTTAGATTTTAACAATTTTGATAATATAAATATTGTTTAAACTAATTACAAAAATAAATAAATCAAATTAATAATTTTAAAAGTTAGAAAAGTTAACCTGCATGGACTTTTCTGTTATTTAAAAATGTTTAAAAAGGAAACACAAACCAGTAATAAATATAAAATATAATGAAATGTCCAATTTTTTGAACATTTTTTAATAACAAAAAGGTCAATGCAGCTTATGTTTTCTAACTTTGCAGAAAATTATTAATTTTATTTATTTAACTTTATTTATTGCTTATTGGCCTACATGTATGCACTTTATTTAAATAAATATTTATATAAATAACTAAAAACTTTCATTTTTTGTTTTACTTAGAAAGAG
>JABUQX010050868.1:20000-22500 GCA_015478945.1 Trachelipus rathkii
CGATTGCCCACCTCGTACTATATTTTTAGATGTTAAATATTGCAATAATCACAATTGATAAAGTTGTTGTAAAAAGCAAAAGAACATACAAATGGGAAGATTAAATACTGCCTTCTCAGGATTGAACCACGAGGGTATTACGGACAGGCTGGACACCTGATGTCGTCTTGAAAGGGAGCTTTCGGTTGCTTTTAAGCATTCTGAATCCCAACTTTTTGAAGAGATGGCTCAGTAATCGCGTGTCCTCATTCTGCGATGAGTTAATCAACATTATTCTTAAATCTTCCATTTATCTTCTTTATTTATTAACATATGCTGCCTTATCCTTATATATATATGTATATAATAACCAACCTTAATATCCTTCTAATATATATATATATATATATATATATATATACTATCTTTACTGCTATATCAGGGCGTCGTGGCTATAGTTTGCGGGTTTGATAACCACCATTTTGCCACAACTTGCAGCTAGTGTGCGGCTATTTTATTATTTTTATTCTTTAATTTTTTTAATAGGATTAAAAATTAAAGAAATTAAATTGCATCTTATTAATAATAACACTCCAATGATTTATTTAATGAGAGAAAAATGTCATCAAATTTTGGTTAGATGAATAGCTATTATTCAATATGATTGTTGCACACACTTTACAACCCATGCCCTATACATTTTAGACGAGAGGAATGTGTGTGCAAATATGTCTGCGTAAACGTTTTATACCTACAACTTGTGGTTGCAGATGAAGAACAACCGCTTGCTTTTCTTTATATTTGTAAATACGAAACAATTTGCAAAATTAGCGCTCAGCGTGTCAAAATTTAGCATCTCGACGAAACATTATGGATGTGTCAAATCTCCATGTTGTCCGGAGTTGTAGCTTTCCTTGATTTCATAAGTGAAAATAAATTGGAAGATACATTCAGTGAATGTGTAAAAATATTAAAAGTCCTTATAACCATCCCGATGACAACATCGGAAGCTGAGGGGTGTTTCTCTACATTAAAAAGGATTAAGACTTTTGTGAGAAATACAATGGGGCAGGATAGGCTTTCGGCATTAGCAATGCTCTCAGTAGAAAAGGATTTTATCGTTAATATTTGTGATTTTAATCGCAGAGTTATTGAAAAATTTGCTCATTCTAAAGAACGGCGAGCCGATTTTCTTTTTAAATAAAAGAAACTGATGTTCTCAATTATTTCACACTTATATAGGTAAGTAACAAAAATTAAAAAAATTAAATATTTTTACTATATATATATATATATATATATATATATATATATATATATATATATATATATATATATATATATATATATATATATATATATAACTCTCTCTTCTCTTTATATATATATATATATATATATATATTTAATGTGTGAAATGTCCAGATGCAAGCCACAACATAAATTACGACTCATGATATAAGATAGATAAATAAAAAAATATTTTTATTGATATTTCTTTATATATATATATATATATATATATATATATATATATATATATATATATATATATATATATATATATAAACAAAGGATTTGTTCTAAACCTAATATTTTTATGTTGGCATCTAAATCAAATATTTAATTCAACGTTTCTAAACTCTAACCGAATATAAATCAAGTGTTTTAAATATATATTTAAATAAATGTTTTTATATATATATATATATATATATATATACTTATATATATATCTTTCTCTCTACTACTCTACCTATATCTCTATATATATCTTGCATGTCAAACTTTCAATCACTTTCCAGTTAATTGATTCTGGTGTGGGTAGAAACAGTGGTATTGAAGTTCTCCTCTGAGATGGAGTGTTTTTTCACTGTTATTAGTTTTTATATCACATCATCTCATCATCACCATCATCATCATCATCATCATCATCATCATCATCATCTCATCATCATCATCAGCTGCCCCTTGATTCTCAAAACTGGGGGTGGGATGAGCAAACGATGCAGCAGATCCGATGCATACACTTGAAATCTTTGGGCATAAATAGTGGATGGGAACTCTAACCCAATTACCACTGCCCTTGGATTGCCTCTTACGATACACAGAACGTATGCTGTGGAATTCTTTATACATACATATATATATATATATATATATATATATATTATATCATATATATATATATATATATATATATATATATATATATATATATATATATATATATATATATATATATATATATATATATATATATATATATATATATATATATACTTGTTAGGTTACACCCTTGAGAGGTTATTCTTCAGTTAATGTTTTGTGGGTCGTTCTTATTTGAGCATTTTGGGGTATTTAAAACTGTATCAGATTCTTGAGTAGTTTTATTGCACAACATATTTATATCGAAAGTTAAAAATTCTTACAACTAAATTTTTAAAACACCATATTAATACTATTGGGTTCTAATTTTTAAAAACCTTATGAACGCTTAAAATTAATTTCAAAAAGCTTT
>JABUQX010050868.1:27500-57500 GCA_015478945.1 Trachelipus rathkii
TATAATAAGAAAATAATAATAATGGAAAACCCGCAATGCAGGCAACATAATAACTTTGAGCTGATAGACGGAGAATTTGAAGACAGTTAAGATTAAGTGTAGCAGGAATGAATGAAGGCATGAAGTTCCCACAGAAGGGAGGAGGTGGCTACTGCCAGAAGAAGGAATTTTACAACCGCCTGGGTTCCCCCAATTTCACCCAGAGGAATTCATGGAGAAAGCAGGGCACTTGCTAACGATAGCATTATGGTGGCAGAAATGCAGTAAACTTCCTCGAGCAACTGTCGTTGTAATACCTATAATAAAGAGATGGAACACCAACATCACATCTCAGAGATAGAGGGTCAAGGTTAGAAAGTATGGGAGAGTTTATTAATCTTTTAGCAATAGACTCAACCTAATAGAAGAATGGAGCAGGAACCCTACCAAATGTGGGAACAGTACTCTATACAAGGGTGGATAAGAGTCTTATATAATAATTGGAGTAACATTTCGGAAGAAAAAAGTTCCCTGCAACCTGAACAGAACCTCCAGCTTTACTATGAAGTCACCCTAGCAAACGTTGTGATGTGAGGTTTTCAAGATAGTTTATTGTTCATGTTCAGACCAATATTGTTTATTTTGTCCACAGGTGAGACGGGAAATTATCTGAATCTTCCCACTTTAGCAGTAACTCTATTTTCTTGTATGTTCAAGAAGTAAATATTCTTTATAACATTTGATTTTCTTAGGTAATATTATGATTATTTATAATGCAATGATACAATTTTATTTAGTTTTATTTAACTTTTAATTTATTTATTATTTTGTCTGCATATAAATTGGCTATGTCATCACTTACTAAATATGTGGAATAACCTAATCCATATAGGAATCTTCCTTCATATGTTTGGAAAATATGAGTCATGAGTGTATTCATAGTGTGGGCTGAAGTGCATCTTGCAAGCCATTTTATGCTTACATAATCTCCCCGGCCTTGCAACTTAGATGATAAATCTCCCATATTGGTAGTAGTGTAGTAGCGTGGAGGAGAAGTGTTCTCCATCCTCTTTGAAAAATCTTCATCAGGTCTTGACATCATGCGTACTATGTTAACATCAAGAACACGTTTACTCTCAATTTCATTTCTCAACATCTCGTTAAAATCTCTAGCATATTGCCAAAAATTTGCCTAAATATATCTATCAATTTGAGATTTTGCAATCATAGGCATAACATGTGGTCCCAATTGCATTGTTGAATTTTTTTTCCAATATCTTCTAAGGTTAAGCAAGTGGAAAGCTTTCACATTTACTTGTTCATCGGTTAGTCCATTTTCAGTGAAAAGTTCCATAAGGGCCCAGTTAGCTACAGTAGTAAATCCAGAATGAAAAGATATCTTTTTAAATTTAAAAATCTTTAATATCTTTTCATTTGTTTCCCTGTCAATTTCTCTGCAAATATGTCTGGTCATCTTTGGTGTATCAGTGGGTACTGGAAAGAATTCTAAGAATCTAACCTTTTCTTTTTCGAAATCAGCCAGAAAGTTTTGAATTTCAGCATAATATTCAGGATTATTATTGAGATATTCCATTCTTTGAACTATCAGTTCGTTTGTTTCTTGTCCTTCGCTGAGTTGTCCAAAACAATAAGATTCCTGCACACTTCCATTAATGACATCGTTTAAAACTTTTAAAAAACTGTTGCATATATGAAAAGCAGTGAAACCGTCAGAAATTGAGTGGTGAAAAGTGAATATTATATCTCTTGTAGTAGCATTAGTTCCTCCTCCTGTTTTATTGTTCATTATATACTTGGCTCGCCAGAGTGGCCCAGTAGACGAATCAATGCTGGTGTGCATTTCTTTGTGAAATATATCGTCTGGGGATTGATTTCTCAGAACCTGTTAAAAAATTAGAAAATATTAAAGCAAGAATATGTAGTTACATTTTTAATATATTTTAATTAATTAACATCTCTTAATAATAATCGTTCTTAATTAATTAACACAAAATATTGTAAAATGTTCAAAATTTTATTTCGACTAAGAAACTGCCCAGTATTGAATTTATAAAGCCAATAGCATAGAGGATGAAAATTAATGACCAGAACTTTTTTTCGATGGAGAGACGAACACATTCTTCTAGGAACTTGAAACAGTTCAGCTTGCATGTTTTGAAAGGTAGATTATATATATTATGAGGTTTGGTTTATAAAAAAATAGATTAAATCGAGGGTTTCGCTTTAAAAGAAAGATTATTTCATGATGTGTCTATCTTATAAAAGAAGTATTGTGTCAATGGCATGATATATAGAAAATAGATTATATGAAATGCGTGGTTCATAGATAATTAATTGATTATATCTGTGGCGTAGTTTATAAAATATAGAATATATCAAAGGTCTGGTTTACAAAAGATAGATTAATATAAAATGTGTATCTTATAAAGATGGATTACATCATCAGTCTGGTTAACAAAAGATAGATTATATAAAAGGTGTGGTCTATATAAGAGAGATCCTATTAAAGGTTGGCTTTCAAAAGATATATTATATAATAGTTGTGGACTGTGGTCTATATAAAATAGATACATAAATGGACTGATTTACAAAAGATAGATTTTTCAAGGGTATGGTTTGTAAGAGATAGATCAAATATCTTTTTAGAAATAAATAAATCATCAAAGTTCTGATTACTGTAGATATATTATATCAAGGATTTGGTTTTTAAAAAAGATAAATTATATAAAAGGTCCGGTTTATGAAACAGATAATATATATATATATATATATATATTAATAATATATATATATTATATAATATCATATTATATTATATTTAGTATGAGTATACTATATATAAGTAGTAATATATATATATGATATATGATATATGTGGTAACCCCTAAAGTTATTCTATACATTTATAGAGTCATAATCTATCATTATCAAATATCTTGTTCCTCCAGATTTGCTCCTTTTTTAAGTAGCTTTTTACAAATGTAATAATTTCTTTCAAGACCAATTATCAAAATAATTGTTCATATATTATCTAATTTTATTTATCTAGCTTAGTGCAGGTATTTAGTGGGATGATGATGACAGGGGTTTTATATTATTATATGAGCTATAACTGCTGGCACAGGTAAATAGTGTATTTAGTCCGGCTCATAGTCCTCATTTTAAATATATACCTATCACGGCTCCCGGCCCCGGCTTACATATATCCATCATTTTTAAATTATATAGTCGTGCTATTCACAGAAATACTATAGACACATAAAAAATATGGACTCTCGCTAGACAGCCAGGCTCAGTATCTCCGCTTCAGCAAGCTACCTCACGATTAATTATACTATATATATATTTTACTTATACACTATTTACAAGACAGCGTAAACTATAGTGTTAAAAAACTTGGTTTATTAGTAATAAGAGATCAGATAACAATTTTATAAATATTTAAACTCACTGAGTTACAGATTTAGTAGGAGAGTGTAAGTAGAATCGATTTAGGGATATATTTAAATTTTGATATATATATTATTTATAATATTATGTATAATATAATAATATATATTAATTACAGGTACTTATATTTTAGAATAATTAATTTTATTATTCTTATGTTCATAACTATTCGCAAATAATTGAGTTATTATTTAAACTTATTAAAATTTACTATAAATTGCTATACAAATAAATACTCATAAATATTTATCATTATTACCATATAATTGAGAGTATATTGAGTACGAAATAATATTATAATCAATTTCACTGCTGAAAAGGTAATAGGAAAATATTTGATAAAATTTTAATGAAATTATTCATTTTCCAGAATCACTGAATGTCAATTTTCATAAGGAATCTTTTAATGATAAAGAAGCAGAGAGTTTGAAAATTGCTACGCAATGTATTTTATTTTTGAATTAAAAAATATTAGAGCAATCTTACATAAAGTGAATTATATAGCTCTATCTATGGTGGAGTAAGGGAATAATATTTATTGGAAGTTATTTTATTATATTCACTAGAATTCTACTATATACGTATATATATACTAATCACACTATAACCCCATGAGGGATTGAATAAACACTCATATTCAAGTGAACATGTGAATGATAATCTAGTATCCAAATTATATGCCATGATAGGCGGCGAAAATCTGATATGTACTAGTAGTAATGATATAGTATAAGTACGTACGTAGTATGATAATAGTTTAGTATTTGAATAGTATATGATTAAGTATATGATAGTATAGTAATATATAGTAGAAGTAATTATGTAAAATAAAAAAGTATTAGAAATGCTTTTTTACTTTATTTTATTATAATTTATAATATTCATACATTTACTATATCACGGGCATTATCATTCCATATTTAAAGGTGACTAGAAATAAAATTTAATTAATCTATCAAATAACGGATATATATTAAGTATATATCTACGGACGAGGGGTCGATAACCCTTATTACATAATATAATATTCATCATTCACGTTACTATTATATATATATAATACAAATGAAATCATATAATTTAAATTAGATAATTATATTAAATAATATTATAGTAGCATAATTTCAATATATATATGATTACAAGAGAGTATTAACAAAATTATTTAAGAAATAGTAACTGTATATTACTATAGTTTATTGGTCACAAAATATGTATATAGAAGCAAACCGTATTATTTCGTTTTCCTGAATAGTTATATATTTTATATTATTCTGAATACCTAGGTTATATTCGATATATGTACTGTACATTCCACATAGTAGTACATACATACTAATACATACAGTACATGTATGTTAATGATTAACAGTCCAAAATCGTTCGGTGGATAATTATAATTGGTACATTTTTAGACAAAAAGAGAAGAGAGAGAGATAGAGAGAGAGTAAGTAATAGCATGAGAGAGGAAGATAGATAGAGATAGAGATAGAGCTAAAGATAGAGATAGATATAGAGTCCGAAAGAATGTGAAATATTAGAGTAGAGAGAAGTATATATAGATATAGATATGAGTAATGATAGAGAGAGTAGGATAGTAATAGCGAGAGTAGATAGATGTAAAATGAGATGATATGAGTATATAAGGTGTAAAATTGGGGGGTGTAATTAATATGAAAATAGATATACAGAATCTGTTTGTTGGAGAAATATTGAGATGTAAAAGTGAAATAAATAATGAATATCCTATTTCTAAATTATATATATATAAGAATTATAAATGTAGAAAATTTTAAGTATTCAATAATTATTTGCACACCTGATGTTGTTAGAAGTATATAGGGTATGTAAGCCAATGGGTGAAAGTGACAAAAGGTGTAAAAATATGACGTATTTGATTACAAAATGGGGGAAACCAATAAAAAAAGGAGGGTAGACTAATAAGCGTATTAATTGTATATTTAGTAATCTGATGATTGTCCGTATACGTATAGTAATTATAATTTACTATATTTGACAATTTGTGCTGCACTTGCAGTAAGCGTTACAAGTTATAATTGCAATTTTAATACTAATAATAAGTAAATTATTGTATTAACTGAGAATATCACTACTAGTGCTATGAGCCCCTATACCCTAGCATAAAATATAACTTAAAATATTATTTAGAACTTATTTATAATATTAAGAAAATTTTTAATTAGATAATAATATTATATATAATATTATATATATTATAATATATATATAAGATATGTATATTATATATATATATATTAAAATATATATATATAATATATTAATAAGTATATTAAGATAGTATATAATTATATGATATCATATAATATAATATGTATAATATATTAGTATATATATATTATATAAGTATATAGTATAATATATATATATATTATATATATATTATTAATTATAATATATACACCTAATATAATTACGATGTATATTAGGCGCTTATAACTTAATCTTGAGAAACATGAACTATTAAAATATGACCAGGACAGTATTTGGTAATTCAATATATATGAAAAAGTATTCAGAGCCTATACCTGAGAATCAATACTTATATACGTGAAACCATATACTGCAGTGTCATCGGGATTATATGATACTTAAAAATACTCCAAATTATAGTAAATGCGAAGCGCAAGAGATGAGTTATGAACAAATAGTTTGGTGAGTATTATTATTATTATTGTTTTATAAAAATAATAATCATCAATTTTATTGATTTAATTATATAATATAAGTTATTTTTATATTAATACTTTTAATTATATAAAAGGTGCTTAATCACGACTTGACCGAATGGGTTGGGTATATAATCACATATATATAGAATAGTAGTAGGAGGGATACTGATATAAATAATATATCTATAACCTACTGATTATACTCGTAGACACCTAACGCTGAGATAGGCCTGAGATGAAGACCTATACTGACTTCGATTATCCTAATCTTATGCGTTTAATCTTAGGAGTATTTACTCCATTGAAGTTAAATAATAATAATAAATAATAAATAAGGACAATATTATAAAGCTATTTGTGATGTGAGCATACGGTTCTTACGTTATTTACGGTCTTTTTCTTATTTATCTGCCGGCGTTGAAGGATAGGATTGCGAAAAGTATATAATATGACGATTTTAATCTAGATTTATCGTGTCGTGTATTTATATATAATATATTAGCAAGATAGGCTACTATCGAGGTTAGTTAATCTAATATATATATTATATATCGTTTTAAATTATATTATATATATAAAGGAAATAATTTATATGCATTATATAAATATTAATATTAATTAATTAAATATATAATATACTATAATAGGTAATATAATTATATTTGATTATTGTAATGGTAAGGTTAATTATTAATGTTATATATATTAATTCATTATAAGTATATTATGTTTATTATAATTAGTTGATTGAGTATATATATAGTAATTATAATAATATATTATGAATGTATATAGTATTATAATAATATATATATATTTATATATTTATATTTGATATATATATTATATATTAGCAATATGATATAATATAATGTAATATATATGTAAGTATATATGTATTATACTATATTTATGAGTAGGTATGTATTAGGTATATAGGTGAGGATATATAGTATAAATAAGATTATATATAAATAATTAATATTGTTATAATGTAAATATATATATTAGGAGAGAGTATATAGGCAATTACTAGGTAATGTATAAGGTTATGATATTAGGTGCGATTTTAATACTATATATATAATAATTATATATATATATATATATATATATAATATATATTTATTATATATATATATAGATATGAGTAGTGATTTTAATAAATATAAGATATCATATAGTAGGTCGATATATACGTATCATTAGATATGGTGAGGTAGGATACGTTATAATATATATATATATATATAATATATAATATATTATATTATATTATAATATATATTATATATTTATATATTAGTCGATATATATAGTCACCTAGGTAGTGGTATTCTAAGGTAGTAGTAGGCTCAATGGCCTCCCGAAACATTTTTTATTTATAAGACTTAATAAATAATTATGTATTTTTAATATCAATCCTATCTACCTATAATTGATAAAGTGCAAAGAGTAGTTTAAATTAATTTATTATATATAATATCGGCGCTGGTCAGGAAGCAAAGTCTCGTAATAGATCCTATGGAGTTGAAAGTTATTATATTTAACTAAGTAGTAGAAAGAATAGTAAATAATACGTAACATAATTTTACCATATAATATGTATATATATATATATATATAGTATATTATATATATATATATATAATATATATATATAAATATATATATATATTAATATATATAATAAATATTAATATATATAATAATTATATATATAATTATATTAATATAATACTATATATATAGTTATATATATATATAATATATATAATATAACTAGGTATTATTGATAAGTGTAATAACCTGTTAGTGCTTGACGACTCTCGAGAGTGTTTAGTATTTATGATTATTTTTATTTGTTTTATTATACAAGAGTCTAGTATAGAACGAGCGAAGAGGGTATAACTTAACAATTAATCTTCAAGCTGTTCATATCGCGTACATTTCATTTCTCTCTTCACATAAGCTCGTAACACTAGTTGGTTAAAATCTATTTTTCAAATAATCACATCCATATTGAGAATTATGTTCGGTCAAACATACAGAATATTTCTGTTCGGATAGGGTTGGATCTCGTAATATATTTCTACCTTACATGCTTCTCATGTACATCGTTTTTCTTAATTACTGAAAACCATTGGGTTGGTAGGTCCAGGTTTAGTGTTAACATTACGTAAATAACCTAACCCATGGTGTTTCGCGTTATTATTATATAAAGAAATCATATGTCATCCTCTTCAATACTCACTATCTGCTATCAATTATATATCGTTACATTGATCTCGAGAAATATTCATTAGTGCGAAAATAAATGTTAAATATAAATGGATTTTTAAAAAAATATTTTTATTGTATATATCTTATTTAAATATTTCGACTTTTGAATCATGTCCGTAAGGTTAAAACAAATAAAATAAGATCGAGTCGTGAATACGATAACCCAGAGTGCCGTATAATCAACGCTTATTCAAATCATGTCCGTATACGCACTTAAATTCCATTGTTAGTATCAATAACTAGCAATATATATATAATATGTTAGTCAGGGTTTTTAATAATATTATCAATGTTGATGGGGTATAATTATAATAGATTAATATATATATATATTTGGTCACAAATATATATGTTATTGTTATGATTATTATTGTTCTATTACTATATTACTATTTAGTTGTTAACAGAATATATATGTATTAAAAAAATTATAAAGAAAAAAATTAATATTGAGAAAAGTATGGGAAGTAAAAAATGAATCTAATGTTAAGGTAGGGACTTATTTTCTGAGAGAAAGTCAACGAAAAAAAATGATAATCGTCAGTACTTAAAAATCTTAAGAACAGACGGGATGTTCCGAGAGCAATAATACCAGGTGAACTACTCTCACTCTCGATCTCGTCTTCTCTCCCTTCTAGATGTATCTAGTATGTATTAGATAATTAATATAGTGATAATGTCTTATCACGGGAAAGCGATAGGTGAGCGGTAAGAATCGCAGTTTTTTCTCCTGGGAGACTGTCTGATAACTGTCAGGAGATAGAGCAGTTATATATCACTGAAAATCTCCATGATTAATGAATCGGGGCCATGTTTTATATTGTGTACACCATACTTGATCTAACAATAAGCGATATAAATATCAATAGTAGATAATATACTAGTAATAAAGGAAATTGTTAATTCTGTATATATATATTACTATACTCAAACGATATGTTAGGCAATTATTCACTAATAATGGTACTAGTATATATATAGGGTATATATATATAGGTATTTATATGGTCAAATTAAGATTAGAAGAAATATATGTGAAAATATATATAGTAAAATATCTCTGGAAACCATGCAATTATATTATAAAAATATATTAATTTCTTAGGGTAGCATTCACAAGGAAGGCAAAGTTACTGAGTAAGAATAAGGGAATAGTGGTATGATTTGATACTTACATATAAAAGATATATAAGTCGGCTTGATGTAATATAGTAATATGAGTATTGAGTTAAAGTACATTGTTAATGTTATCTTAATTAAATAGGCAAGGACTTTATTATATTGTTCAAATAATGTTTTTCTATGATATTAGTTTATTTTATATTGGAACTACATAAAAGAATAATTGGTAAAGTATAGGTAAAAATAACCTAAGTAGAAATGTGTGATTAATGTTTTGATTGAGTCATGTAGGATATATTCACTGTATTGGATTATATATATATAATATTTGGTAATAGTCCAAAACAAATCTGTTTAATAGACAATGAATGGTACTGGCAGAGTATTCACCTTGTTCCTGATAGTGTAAGATTTCCTGCATCATTATATAACATCACCAGACGTGTGCGTTCATGAAACAGCATGTATTGCAAAATGCTAGTTTCATAATTTAGTCAAAGTACATTTAACCAGTGACCGCGTTAGAATGGCGAACACTGAGAGATTCTTGCGTACTGAGCGAGAGGTACCCGTTGAAAATGAAATATCCATTTCGATAGGAGTTCGTTCCAAAAAGAGGCCTGGTAGAAAAAATTCTCTCACGATCATGCATGAAAATTGGTTCTCCGATTCAATATTATAATCAATTTAATATTCGACTAGTACTAGTAAAGAGAAAAAAACAAAATAAGCAGATTATCGGCACGAGAAGGAAAGAGCGAGATGGATGATATTAGTTTCGCTTGTTATACTAATTTCAATGTCGTTTTGAAAAGGTTGAAGTGATGACAAATTCGATTATCATGTGTGTACACACTAGAGAGGCTTCAGTTAGTTGCACGAATTGCAATAGAATGATGTAAATTTATATGTGTATACTTTATAATACTATCGGAGACGTAAAAACTATACAATAAATATATATGGACAAATTACGACGATATTATTAGAAATCATATATCAAGGTTGAATCGAAAGCTCTATCTGATTTGGCCTGTGGAAACGATGGCAAATTTTCATCTATTAAAGGATAATCAACCGTATATATAATATTATATATATATAAAATAATACTATATAATTATTATAATATCTTAAAATGATATAGTATGTTATATTATATTATCAATATTAAATATATATATTTTACAATAATACTATAAGTGATAGTATATAATAATTTATATGAGCCTTGAGTAGACCAGTTCCACACATCCACAGAGATATGGACGCGTCGGTGAGGATCACAATCGCTGTCTAACTTTTGCGTGCCTACTAATATCAACTTAGCTATTTTTCTGAAGATAACCTGAGAGAAGTAAACGGACTCCCGTACTTTTTTCTTGTGAGCAGAACAGTCTCACGCATACTTATAATGAGAGAGATATTATATTTATTTTTTTAAATTATACTTATTTATAGAATTAGAATTTTAGCCCGATATATAGTCAACATTTAGTTACCGCCTGGATGAGAATATGTGATCAATTATTAACTTCTGTTGTTATATATTATTGATGTATTATTATTAATTAATTCAAGAACGTTGTTTACTTCGTAATCTTAGTTAAGGATGTTATTCTTCGTTTCTCGACGACAGTTGATACGTATTGATTATTATGTAGAGATAACTTCATATGATCCAGTCGATAAGAATGAAATTTTGGTGTTAATAAGTTATAGTCGGTGAGTTCTATTAGCAGTAATAAATGGTATATTGATAGACGAGAGAATGAATGTACTGTAACAAAATTAATATTAGTAATAGATAATTAAAAGTTAAACGGAAATATTAGAGGCTTGGTATATTATATGAGTAATTCATATATATAGGGACATGAGTATAGGGTATATAACAGGCTATGCATGTTGTATACACATAGCAATAGATGAAGTAAGTTAGTAGTCAAGTCGTATATTAGGGTTTATATTCGAAGAGTATTATTAAAATATTAGGTATATAGAAAATAATGTCTCAATAATGATATTATTACTAACTACTGCTAGACTTATTGTCATACAATATTACTATCTTATCCTTATTAGAAGAGAGATATATTTAAACTGTACAATTTTCAACTTTATTTTTTTCATTGAAATATAGGAGAGTTAAGTGTATATGTTTGAAATTATAGATCTTGCAAAAACCAGGCTGAGGACAGCCGCATTGTTTAGTCTAGAACATAACAACAACATTACACCACAACAACATCACAGCGACATGATATAAGTATATATATATATCCTAAAATTTTTCTTATTGATATAATATAATTGACTTGAAAGAGATACAATATATAAAGATTTATTATTAGAAAAAAAAAATAGTAACTATATTCCTAAATAGAGTAATAAGCAAGTAAGATTAGAGAATATAAAAAAGTTTGCGACACTCGCTGGTAATTACCTATAGTATATTATAATATAATAGTATATATTATAATAGAACGGCTAATGAGAATATGTGATATTATTTTTATTTTTTAAAGAGTGAAAGCTAGTAAATTATGCTATCGTTAAAAATAATCAGCGAGCAACTTCGAGATCAATCCACGAGTAAACTGAGTACAGTGCACAATTCTATTTATAGTTAGATGCGAATCGATGTAAGGGTCAACTTCCTATAACACTATGAAAGGTAACTCCGAGTACAGGAGCACTGTCATTCCCCTAGTAATTTAGATATTTCTTCAATTCTAAACAGAAAATTTCAAGTTGTTATTACACATGCTGCCTGAAAATAATTCCTGTAGCGTTAGCGAGTGGCTATACTTCTTTTTTCACCAAAATAATTTACTTTATTTAGGAAATAATTTAAAGAAAATAATTTGCAAAACTATAAAGTTCTTGACTTTAAAGGTAATGAAGATATAGACGATAAAGATCTTTGTAGAAAAAGGGATTGGACAGTAGGTCACTATCAATAGGTATCTGAGTTTTTGAATAAATATTGGGTTTGTGGTAGAAGACAGATAGAATTTCCTATTTAAATATTTAGATAAATAAAATACGAGTCTAGATTCTAAACTGTTTATAATTTAGACACAAAATCCTATTTCCATCACTTTACATAAAGAAGACCTCTAAGATTATATAATGTATAATAGCCAAACATACAATACCTGTATAAAGGGTAAAGATCTGCATAAGAGTATGCCATATAACTGTGAGAAAGATAGAGTCATAGTGTAAGCGCATCTGAATCTGAGCCTGTCCCGTAGGTTCCACGTCGGGATCAACGCAAACACCTATAGAATTTGGCAAAATATGTTCGAGCTTGCAAAAGGAAATGACATGGTTTGTAACCCTTAGTACATATGATCTTAGTTAGGTCAATATTTTACTATATTAGGGCTATGATCTGATTAGATATTCTAATTCACAGAGACACGCATCCAGAATCTTACTACGATAATAAGCTAGAAGTAATACCGTTACTCTCATAAAAATAGTTTGTATATCTATATTTATTTTTTTTGTCTTTATTTAGCATCAATTACCCATTTTATAACACACTTGATTTTTGGATCTGGACTGTTAATATCAAGCATACGAAGAGGTTTTAAAATCATAAGAGAAATCTACCTACGAGGGCAATCCCCCTATCCAAAAGTGGTACAATACGAAGGGAGGGCAGAGAAAAAGTAAAATAAATGACGAGAGAATATTAGAAAGTTATAGAAACAATAAAAATAACTATAAAGTAAAAGAAAAATTAAAATAAATGAGGAGAAAGTAAAACCCACCCTGACCCTTGCCTAACGCAATCCCTCAGGTGGGCGCAGACGAGGAACTAGAAATTAATGAAGAAAGAAATAATACTAATAGACGTGAAAATATAAAGATACTACGACGAAGAGTCACACAAAATCATCCGAAAGCCCATTTGAGACATGCCACTCTCCTTCAAGAGTAAAAAGAAAAGTCGATGAGATATTCCCATTTGAGATCGTCCACAGAATTGAACAACTGGAAGCGATCACAAATTCTTCACGATGCAGAAGCACAACAGAGCATACCGCCATCTTAGTGACCAAGCAAATAGGATGGCAACTAAGGGCGACCGCCACGAGTGGTTGGCACAGAATGACGAGAGGTCAATTCTCCCAAAATAGGCACAAGCTCTACTCTTGCGCGAGTAAGAGTCATATACCTTTGATGAGCAAAACTAATGATAGTGTGCCACCCGTGTCACGTCAGACGCAACTGGAGCATAATGCCAGGTGCAAAGAGGAATCGACGAGAGTAAATGGACAAACAGTGTTATTATGTAAGCCAACTCTAGCCTAGCCTTGCGAAAACTATCACTCTCAACTTGATAGGAGGATAGAATACCGAGCGAGGAAGGCACCACACACAACCACAACATACTGTGTGGAATATGACTATTTTAACAAAAAGATTCACAGGAAAGGTTAAGTTACACATAAATAGAATAAATTATTCTCTATTGCTCTATTAGAAAAAAAATATGATGGTACTAATCAGACAAAGAAGTGATAATAAATCTTCTCCTATCTTTTCTGTGAATAGAGATCCATGAAAAAAGACTATTCGGTACTCATAAAGTTAACATTCAGCCGTCAACGAATGATTTTAAATATAACCAAATCCGCACTAATTTTTTTATATATATTTGCAATTAATCTGACAAACCAATCATAAATTTGTGGTGATAGGATTATTATTTCATACAAAAAGCCCTAGCAAATGTAAGGGCGAATCTAAACGAAAATATTGCTATATTAATAAAATATGTTGTCAACTTTGCACATAAAATACCACCTTTCAAACATCTATAGTATATTCGGTATGGGTAGCCTAAGGTAATAGTGGAAAGTTCCTTCCACTAAACAAATTGAGTTGATATTAATATCCTGAGGCAGTAGTGGAGCACTATATTAAAATAAAATTCCTATATCTCAATTTTTATAATCACACAGATCCTCAATACCTGGATTCACTATTTAACATCACCTATTTCCTAATTACCGTATACTAACAAAATTTCCATTCTTCCTGAATTTAATTCCAGAACAGAAAAGTATTGCTCAGATTTTTCCGATAATCATCGATTCATCCTCTCACAAGCACTCAATGATTGATAATTTCTCGTTATTCACGCCAGATAATCTGAATCAATTCCGATTATCTAATATATTCCAGCTCCGTTCGAGAGTCTGACCTTCAGCAATATTCGGCATTGTCTACAATATATCGAGAGTCATCACTCGACAAGCCATGAGATGTAGAAAAATTGAAAAGTACTTAAAACTGCGAGATTTATATTGATTCAGATTCATTATCCCGAGACTGATAATATATTAGTAAGGATGTGATTAATCAGATTATCACTAAGTTTATTCGTATTTGATTCATATATAATAGTAATGAAATATAAATTGATATATGATTTATTTGAGTGTGAACAGGAGCTCATTTATGTATCCAAAATGGATAATAGAAATAATTCCAAAAATGGAGTTCACAGAACGGACTCTAATTAATTATTTCAGACAATTTCCATTTTGCGGAGTAGATGTACTTTATTTCATTAATTCTCTCAGACACATAGCTTTTACAACAGAATTTAATTAATCATTTATAAATGCTAATTATTATTATAACTAATGAGATTGTTATAATAACCTAAGATGTCGTTAAAGCATTAAATTATCGTATACAAAAAGGAAGAAAGGGATGTTGAAATATGTGAAATTTATAGAGTGAAAACATATATATATATAATATATATATAAATATATATAATATATATATTATAATATATTATAATAATTATATATTATATAAAAATTATATTAATAGAATAGATTTTATTTGTCTGGCCCATTATACCTAGTACCGAAAATATAAATCCTGGTAATTAACGCCACACTAGTATATAATTATATATAATATAGTTTATTATATATATATATATATATATTATATATATATATATATTAGTAGATGTATCGGATGTCACTAAATATTTTGTGAAACATCAGCGCGGATGCGATATGAGTGCTGTATAGGTAGTATTCTAATCTATGACGAGGTATACGGTATGTGAAGTGAGGTGCACGAGAATGTCAGATTACTTTAACTTGTACATCCGCGGGAATTAGGCTGTAATTATAGCGGATATTGACTGATAGTCCAAATTGATCTAGCAACAAAATTGAAATATAATTATAATATATAAAAATATAATATATATATTGATACTAATTAATATATTATTAATTAATATATATATAATATATATATATATATTAATATATATATAATTAAAATATATATTAATATACTAATATTAATATATATAATCTATAATAATACTTATATAAATAATAATATAATAAAATAATATAAAATATAGCGAGTATTGGACCATTAAGCAATAATTGAAAGTATTTCAAGATGTGGGGACGAGGAACCCCAACTCGCTTGAGCATCCCACCATCATCTTTTTACCCCCAACCTCCACCTATTCAGAACAGAGAGTATGCTTTGCAGCGTAATAAAGAACAATGAATATACAAGTTGTTATTAAAGAGTAAGCATTCTCCAACGCGTTAAGACTCTAGAGTAATAAATTGCTTAAATAAAAATAAAATAAAGTATGAAATAAGTTATCAGAATTTAGGTATCATATTTATATATCATATAAAACAATTAACAATGTTTAACTAATAAAAAATAAAATTAAACAAAAGATATTGAAATTATTTCTTAACCAATTATATGCCTACAACATTACTTATGTTATTTACGAGAGAATAAAGATATTACATGGAACTTACAAAGATAATAGCATTAGAAAACATTATAATATATATACTGACGTATTCATATAATGAGTTAAACAATAAATACTATATCGAGAAAAAAATATTCTTATATTACCACTACACCACTTATAAGTGATATCACGTGACTTTTGATAAAAAAAGGTCCAATATATATAACCCTCTACAATAACTCTTCTATCTTTCTCATCTACCCAATATTTTATCTCACACATTGAATAATATAATCATATATAAAGAAATAATAATAAAGCACATCCGCAACTCCGCCTATGAAAAAAGTTGCGGATCGCGGATTGAAGCGGCGCTGAAGACCATCTGCCCTCTCTGCTACTTCCAGGAGAGAAAGCTTCGGCCATATAGAGCAGCGCTCCGACTTCTCAGATCTCAAAAGAAAGGAGCGCGGATGTCGTATCTAAATATACAATCTCTCTGAAGAGTATAGAATATAGATAACTGAAGGAACGTACCCTTTTCATACTCATTTTGAGTATATACGTATTTACAATGGGCTACACCTTATTATGCCAAGAAAGACCACCTAGTTTCATCATTATATTGTTAACTACTCATTATAATAAATATATATTACCCTTTTCTATATAACTACATGGTATATATACTAGCCTCATCACTTACCCCTATCATATATACTATTTAATAGTGAGACTTATTATTCTACAAGTTCTTAGTCAATTAATTTTATTATTCTCACTTTCTCTCTTCCAAAACGATTCCCCTTCTTTAAACACAATAATCTTTGATATATAATATATGAATGAGGTATACTAATAAATATTATACATATATCCCATACTCATTGATTTTGTACGCTAAATATATAAAATATCATAAGAAAATTTAATTATATATAATAATATATAATATATATCTATTAATATATATATAATGATAGAGAGATGAGAGATAGAGAGAGATGAGAGAAGAGAGAGAGAGAGAGAGTAAGAAGAGAGAGAGAGAGATGAAGTAAGAGAAGAGAGAAGAGAGAGAGAGAGAGAGAGAGGATGAAGAGAGACGAGAGAGAGAGAGAGAGAGAGAGAGAGAGAGAGAGAGAGAGAGAGAGAGAGAGAAGAGAAGAGAGTAAAGAAGAGAGAGAGAGAGAGAGAGAGAGAGAGAGATGAAGAAGAGAGATGGGAGAGAGAGAAGATTAAACGTTAATAGTTCATGATAAATATTTAATAGCCAAGACAATTGTTTATAATATATGACAAATATATAACGTATAATGGATATATATAATCATGCTCAGCCTCGTACAAGAAATAATATATATACCACCCCTCACATTCAATTGTGGGTTATACAACCAAAGTTTTAGGGAAAAGGATATACTCACCTATTATTAAATTATTTAGTAATGAAGTAGAGAGGCTCGGTAAATTATTTCTGTAAATATTTATCACAATACTCCCCAAAATACTTTTAATAACTTTTTAATAATAATATCTATCAAAGGTTTCATAATATATACTAAAAGTAAGAAGAATAAGAAACTCGATCCTCTCGAATAATACTTACAAACTGAATAGTAATCTAATTAAACGTCACTTATGTACCATATAGATAGAATGCATACATTGCAAGTCCTATTAAGATATCACATTATAATAATAGGTTATTTTTCAAACATATAGACTTAGACTTACTGCGCGTATAGACACTAACGCACCATAATAAAATGATAATAATCTACGAGAGAATCATATTATATGCATATATATAAGATAATGCATAAATATCTATCTATATGTCAAGAAAAGACGTCATATCCTAGTGACCGAACTAAAAAAGAAGAGGATGAATAAAGGAAATAACCTCTATTGCATAAAATATCGTTTATAAACACAACAGAAAGATGTTAATATTGTCACTCGCACGCTCAAAAAGGCATACAATGATAGTTCACAATATGCAATTCACAGTTAGAGAGACCGCGTTTGCATGACACCAATCATCATTTTGAGTTTTGTCATATTATCGTCGTTTAGAGAGTTATAATCAATAGAGCGTTCTTAAAAATACTATTCCACTAATCATGCAAACGTAAGATGCTGACGAAGAGAGAATAAGATCTAATATATCACATATTCCCATTGGAAGCACTAAATACGATCTCACTCTAATGCAATGTTTAATGCTTCAACCAAACACTAGGTATAGCAAAGCACCGCGCGTAGCAAAGCGCAATACACACACACACACGAATTACACACATATTATAATTGTTAACCCAAAGGATTATTCATTATGAAATAAAAAATTCCTTTATTGAAAACGAAATGAATTAAAGATATATAATTTATGTCAATCCAATAAAGGAGATTAAGACAAATTTGTATTAAATTACCATAAAGTAATACTATAATTTCTCTGACTTAGATTTAGATATAACTGATAATTACTCAGATTTCGGACTAAACAAATTCGGAAATAATTTTAGGAATGCCTGGCTGAAGATATAGTTTAAGCTTACTGAATAGTAAATACTAATTTTGTTTATTACGGGAAAAGAGGAAATAGTTATTTGCTACCTATTTTAAGATTTAAATTTGATGTTTACCCACTGAATGAGTTTGATTAATGAATAGATTACAAGGCATACAAAGAAAAGATTACAAGGCATACAAAGAAAAAGGAGCAGTTTCATATTCTGTTTCGCTGAGGTTTCAAAAAAAAAAAAAATGGGAAAAGGGAAAAGAGCACATGCTGGATTGCATAAAATGTAGCGAAGGCAATAAAATGAAATTCTTTGGAAATTATTATGGAGAATACGAGAAATTCATAGAAAAGGAAGCAAAGTATAAATGTCCTTCTCAGTTGGAATCTGAAACTGTTGATTAGGAAAAATTAGGGCCGGTCGCTAGTTGCACGTTGCCTATTTTTCCAGTGTGAAAGACCATTTAGAGGTTCTTCTAGCGAAAATATGCTACCACACTATTCGTGTAAGGATTGCGAGAAACTATCTATATAAGACATATTAATTTGATAAATCCAAAAGATTAAGACCATAAAATTTTTCTGACCAATTATCACAAAATATAAGTATTAAAACCACTAAATTGTAAATACCACAATTAAGGATTAATATTTGAGGTTGCCTAGAGTAAGCCAATATCGCAATATATAGTATGATGGAAAGAATGATTATGTAAATCAGTTCATTTACTTTTTTGAGTTGCTCGTGTCCAGTTAATATAAAATTGGTTATGTTATATTAGGCCAAAAAATATTTTTTAATAACTAATTTATATTATTCATTTATGTAATAGCAGCTCGCAAATGGTAGGTCAGATCTACTTAGATGTTATATTGTATAATATATATTAGCTTTATACACATAATAGTGAGTACCAAAGAATGACATTTTTTGAGATATGCATTTTAGGTGCTGCTTCTCTTCAGTTTGTTGAAAATAAAATTTAAGGCTCAAGGTAATGTATTCATGATCTATGGCTTATTAGGAGTATAAATAATGGCTGTTGGGGAGATGTATTTACATATACATTCTGTTCACAAATTCTGTACTCAGGACAAAAGAAAACATTGACTTGAGTGAGTAACACTACACACATTATATTAATAAAAAATAACTTTCTTTGGGTGAGCAAACGTATCATAGTTGTGAATCTTTGACTCGCGAAGAGAGATATTATGTCAACTGCATAAAATAATATTCTAATGCCATGAGTAAGATCTTTGATGTTATGAAGAATGTCTGTCTGCGTTCTGTCGGTGTCGTGTGTGTGTCGCTGTCTTGTGCTGTAGTTCGATTTTCCAAAACCACTACTTAAATTTATTTCATTTACATGCATAAACTTACCAAAAACTAAATTTTATTTAAAATAAGAGTAACAACTAATATACCTATATCGATCACACTTCTTTAAAGACTGAAAGATGAGTTAGTAGTAATTTGTGTTCCTACAAATGGGAATAGACTTCCATGATCTTTGCATATAGACAAATATATACTACCTAAGTAAAAGTAATTAGCTATAGAATAATAATATATATATATATATATAATCATATATATATTATTAGATTATATATATATATATATATAATTATTATAATATATATAAGTATATATAAATATATAAATTATATATAATTAATCTATATATATATAAAATATATATAATATAATATATATATATATTATAATATTAACTATTTCGGTTGGATGTCATAGACATAGGTTATGAAGTTTATGATTGAAGTTTCAAATATACGGGACAGCAGTAATATCTATATATAAATCTAACACACTACTAATCATTTACGTGTCTCTATAATGTTAATGATGAACAAGCATTGACTGTTAGTAAATATAGTCGATAAATTAAAATATTTAATGAAATAATAAAATATTCGAAATTACTTTACTACTACAAAAAACAAACTATATAATAAAATATTAAGCATCATAAACAATTCTACTTTAAACTTTTATTCCATCGATTCTAATAGAAAAACATTTTAAGATTAAATCCATATCGAAAACCTCACCACGAACAAATCATGTAGTAATGTAGAGAAGGGTAATACGATACATAGAATTATACTGCAAATTGATCAGATTACAATGTGCGCGAGACAAATTGTTTCGAACAGAGCGACCCTGCGTAGGCAATGCCGAGACGAATTATTTAATTATATAGTGACACACCATTTATTTATAAAATATATTCGTTATTGTTCAATAATATATTATCGATTTTTCTCATTATATGGTCATAGTATAGCATCACTTATTCATCTCATCATTACACAGCATTCTACATCAACTACATTCACGATATAAAGTCACGTATATATAATAGGTTCATTAGGTAAGTTCTTTTATTATAAAGAGGCAATGTACGTTTTTAGGTCATTACCCAATTCTCAACGTAATTTCCTAGATGTATGATTTATTATGTATGTAGCTTTCACCCTAAATAGTGGGGATCCTCACTAATAATAGGTGATGCTACCCCTACTTATTTTTTTACTAGAATACGAATACGTTACAATTATTTTTTATAAGTTTTAATGGTATAGGTTAGTATTATATTTCAATTCGCTTATCATGGCCTAGTTTAAAGTCAGCTCTAAACTCACTTAGATGGTTTATCTATACGCTATTGCGTCCCCAAAGATCTACTTCCTTTGTTCTTATCTAACCTCTGATTGTGATAATCAAATTCGAGACATAAAAAATTTTACAAATCGAGTAGTATATTGATATTATTATGATACATCGTCATGCTAATGAGAGTCAATACTGAGTTCAAAAACGAACGCATTACAGTCAAAAACTCGTGCTGTGAGCGCGGATATGAAACAAAATTGTTTACCTCAGCAATATGTAGCACACAGTCCGCTAGCGGAGAACAGGGCCCGAGTACAGTGCCGACATGAGTTGTTCTTCCTGCAATACATACGAGAAAGAGCCCCCCAATTCCTACGCTATTGAGTTTGTCACCTATATATCCATGGACGATTACGCTCTATATACGCTAAAATGAGGTACGCTTGAAGACAGTAAATAGCAATCGTAGCCAAGAACCACGCTCAAAGACACAAGTGAGATTTGAAAGCTAGCATCTTTATGTCATAGCTACATAGAAGTAAATGTAAACAGCCTTTTACTTTACGCTTTCCCATCATTATTATTGTATTTTACTTAATTAAAATTTGATTGAAACACTATACTTTTACATACCTTAAACAGTAAATCACAATATCGCATATGCACAGCGACAGTGTGAAAAATATGCTTTACTGCTTTACTGCTTTAGGGTCTGTAAAACAAGATTTTGTAGTTAGAGACATATACTTGACATTACCTTAAAGCAGGTAAAACAATATCGCATATGCATAGCAAACGAGCAATGAATTATAGTATTGAGCATTATTACAATTGTTTCTTACACTCGATGCATCGTCAATCGATGCAATCGATGCAGTAAATACAGCGAACAATAATGTTTAAAACACAATATACATTATATGCTTTACTGCTTTATGTCTTTACGTCTTTAAGTAAGTTTTTAGTTATTAAAATATTCGATTATTCCGATTAACGATATTTTCAATAACCTAAAAACATGTACTTACATACCTAAAAGCAGTAAAACAATATCGCATATGCATTGCATGCAGTAATGAATATGTATTGAGATTTATTAATTACTAACATTAATGCATTAATGCAGATCGAATGCAATTCTGAGATAGCAATATAATTAGGTTGAAAACAATAATAATATAATAATTATTAGAGATTATATTTATAGCTTCGATATGTCTTTATACGTATTTATAAGTATAGTTTAAAAAGATGAATATAAATAAATATTCACAGTTTATATACCACGATAATGGGGAATCAGATATTTTAGTTAAACATTTGATAGAGGTAACAGTCTGAAGAATGTTAGCTATATGTATATAAAAATCTATGAAATTGAAGTATAAAAATATTTTATAAACACAATATTTTACTATAAATAATAATCAATAAAAATAATAAATAACAATTTACACTATTATGTCTAGTGGAAGTAAAATAATAGCACAAGTGCCAAGGTCACTTTCACTTTAATCATACTAATTACAAATCCACTATGAGCTTCACCCTTATTCCTGCTACACTGGTTCTTAACACAATATAGTTTTCGTTAAATAACTAAACAAATTCATTACACATAATATATCAGCCCGACCAAGTATATTATATATAATATATATAACCCTCATAATAATCTCCTTCTACCACACTCACCGATATATCCTAACATTGTATAAAATAGCTACTTTCCCTATAGAAATGGATCTAAAAATATATACATAGAAATACATATAGTTAGATTGAATAGACATAAAGTATTAGAGTAATTTATTATATACCGATTATCAATAAATCGGTAATCATTTAGAAATATAATACTATAATTACTTATTATATATTAATATTATATATATAATATTATTATAGATATAAATATTATATATATATTATATACATATAATTAAATTATAGATTAATAGCGTGTGTGATATTATATAACCACCCAAATAAATTACTATTATATATTTATATTAATATATAATATCGTAAATAGTTGAGGTTTATGTATACAAGACACAAATCTAATGCATATAGTTAATAAATTAATATTCAGCAATAATTTATAATATAATGATATGTATAAATAAGACCGTAACTTCCATAATAGCTATCTTTGCTTATTCAATTATTAACTATAATAGTAATAGATTATTTATAGCATGAAAGCTAACGAAGTAATTTAATATGGTAACTAGCTGCAATAAGATGCCTATATACAGCAAAAGAGTAAGCTTCATCTCTATCTAATCGAGAAAGACCAAAAATTTATCATTCAAAAATAATATACATCTTTTCGAAGTCTGAGAAGCATTATAGGCTATTCTATTCTGAAACTAAATAAAGATATATATGTACGTCATTATTTTCCTGAGCAGAATGTTATTAGCTAGCAGATGTTGAGTCATGTATATATAACACAATTACAATTAATTTCGTTTACATGAAGAAGGAGAGAATTTTCGTCACGGAACAATGAACTTACACAAAATTTAATACCAATTAGCCTAAACCTATAAATATTAACAGTAATTAAGTATTAGCCTCACACCTAATATAATATATACTATATATCATAAATAGTTATTATTTATATTTTTTATTTTTTTTTATTTTAAATTACGTATAAGCTTTTTTTTATGAGTATATGTAAATGAGCAATTCATATATAAATTCTACATCATATCAAAAAGATAACAGTTACATTCATTTAAAACCGATCAGCAGAAGAGAATAAGAGAGTCCTGAGCAAATTAAAAAAAAATATAAATATATATATAATTAGATATTAAGTGCCATTAAAGCCTCTAGGCATACTGTAGGAAAGAATTTCGTACAAAGATACGTTTATCAAATGTATGTTGTAACATTCTAGATCCTGATCGTATACTAACGCCTCCACGTTCCCTGCTTTGAAAAGTTTGTAGTAGGTATGTTGTAACATAAGCCTCCTCTAATACTTCCATGTAAGACGGCTAATGGATCAAGTGAATAGCGTCCTTGCATAGCAATTTATGAAGGAAGTTCATTCATGCTACCATTAACACCCATATCCCTACCAATTGTATCCAATCGATTACTTCTTTTATGACTTTTATATGATTCTTCATTATCCATTATTATTAAGAATCGCCTTCCCAGGACTCACTTCAAAGCATATGAAGCTCGCAATTGTTGAATTAACTCTTCCCACCAGATACATGGATTAATACATGTCGTACGCGGTTTAAAGCTCTTATTAGTGCAGCCTCCGCCATATGATTTCGTCTGGAATGTTATATTTCATTACACAAATTGATAAATATATAAATATATTAATATATAACTATATATATATATTATATATATATATATATATACACGAACCACAGCTATAAAAAGGAATATACCACATACCAGAAAGTCTGATAGCAGCTATTAAAAGTATATATATATATATATTATAGACTACAGATAAGACGTTATAAAGTACTGTGCCAACTCGCGGACTTGCCCTACCGTGAGAACTGTATATGCTCGATGTAGACAGGGTCTAGACAATTCCATCCAGCAGGTCACTCTGGGTGCTGCTTGGTCCCATGTCATTATGGTATTTTAGTTAGATTATATATAATCCAAGGTCGTTATCTCAGTAGAATCCTTCGACAATTTACTGCGAAAAAAGAGAGAGAATATTAAGAATAGACTCAGAGAGATAGCTCAAGAAGCAGAGAGAGGCTTAACAGCAAACGCTGATGAAACTAATTACATGACATACAACAGTTGTCCTCTTCTTGCTTGTGACCTTAATAAATATGTTTTTGAAATCCTGAGGCTTAATTAACAAGTTATAAAACAGTATTTTAATTAGAATGAGAAACATCATTAATATGAAAATATGGAAATGATTAATAATAAAATATATAAATAATAAAAATTATATAAATATAATAATAAAAGAATAACATCCGCATCATTTATAATCATAATACTGACCATAATAATAATAATAATAATAATAAAATAATAATAATAATAATAAAGATGTGTATTGTAATGTGTGTTGTGAATGTGTGTGTGTGTGTAGTACTTGGTGTGTGTGTGTGTGGTTGTGCTTGTGTGTGTGTGTGTGTGTGTGGCGTGTGAGTGGTTGTGTGTGTGGTGTGTGCGTGTGTGTGTGGGTGTGTGTGTGTTGTGTGCGTGTGTGTGTGTTGGTAATGTTGTGTGTATGTGTGTGTGTGTGTGTGTGTGTGTATGCGTTTAGTGTATAGTGTGAGTGTGTGTGTGTAGGTGTATGGGTGTGTGTGTGTGTGTTGTGTGTGTTGCCGTATGTGTGTGGTGTTGTGTGTTGTGTGAGTGGTGGTGTGGATGTGTGTGGTGTTGTGTGTGTGTGCGTGTGGTGTGTTGTGTGTTGTGTGTGTGTGTGTGTTAGTGGGTGTGTGTGAGAGAGAAGAGAGCAGAGAGAGAGAGAGAGAGAGAGAGAGAGAGAAGAGAGGAGAGAGAAGAGAGAGAGGAGAGAAGAGAGAGGCAAATGCCTAGCAACAATAGCTGAAGTATACCTCTCACATGTTTTTTTACGTTTTTGATTGTGCTCTTCTTTATGTAATATAGTAATATATGATATATAATAATAGTATAGAGGAAACATGAATATTGTAGAAGGCTATATAATATATATATATATTATATATACATATAATATATATTATATATATATATTATATATAATATATATATATGGAATATATAAATATAATATAAGTATATATTATATTAATATATATATATATATATATATATATATAATATGATATATATATATATATATAATAATATTATATCGAATATATCATAAACATTGATTTCACTGGGATATTTACAAGCCAGGAAGATAATAACAATGAAACAATAATAATAAAAATAGTTAAGTAATAAATAATAATAAAATAATAATAATAATAATAATCATAATAAAATAATAATATACTATAAAGGTCTTATTCGCCTTCCGAATGGTATACTGCTCTTATCCCAAAGCCACCTGTTACACCTTCCCTTTTGCTTAGAGTTGAAGCTAAGGTTAAGGGATTAAGAACTGTACCATATACTTCCGGTGTCCATGATATAAAGTTTAGGAAATAAATGAACAATACCCATTGCTATGGAACATTAAAAATACTGATTATTTAAATATTATATGTACCAACATTCGGGAAAAGAAAGGTATTATTAGAAGCATGAATAAAAACGACTAAAATGAAAATTGTGGAAATTGGAAACTCCGGATCCACTCACTCGTAAAGGTACCGTTCTCTTTGCCAACGCACATCTGTTTTGGGACTCCAATAGCGTTCTTATTATCTTCTCCGCAATGCTAAGTCTTCCTCTATGTAAGTCCGCGATACGCCTTACCTAAGTTTATTGCGTAGACATTGGTCCAGAGCGGGTTTACTTTCATTTTATTTTAATTTTATCTTCTTTATGTAATTTTTATTTGATTTATTGATTTATTATATTTATTTCACGCCTTGCTTGGTTAGAGCAAGTTGTTTTTACATATGAAAGCCAGTCAAATTTGTAAAGTAAATAACATACTACTTATATATTGTGTATTCTTTATTAGTTGATAGATATAAATATAATATAAATATTAATATCTTCTAATATATAAAAATAATAATTACTATTATTGCTTATATATAGAGGATGAATATAGTATTAGGGCTTTATTAGTCTAGTTATTTACTTAGTGATGTGTTTTTTTAATATATATTTATAAGTATAGGTATAGTGAAATAGGTAATATAGTAGGTGGGGGGAGAATTATAGGTGTAGTATAGTGAGGAGTAGTGGGGGGGGTGGAGGGGAGTAAGGGGAATACAGTAGAGTATAGTAGGGGGTAGCGGTGGTGAGTAGGGGGAAGTATTAGAGAGGGAGTTAGTAGGGGGTGATTAATAGTATAGGGGTATTAGTGTGTAGAGGGGTATGGGATAATGTTATGGTGGGGTAGGGTAGTTTTAGGGGGTGGGGAGAGGGGGGGTATGGGGTAGGGGGGTGGGGGGGTTAGGGGGAGGATAGGGGTGAGGGGGGGGGGGATTAGGGGGGTAGGGGTGGAGTGAGATGAGGGTAGGTGGGAGTGGTAAGGAGGGAGTAGTAGGGGGGGTATATATATATAGTAGGGGTGTACCGGAACTGATATGGTAGGGGGGGAGGGGTTATATAGAAATATATATAGATATATATATGTATAATATATAAATATAGATATATTAAATATATAATAATATATAATATAAATATATATGATAGTATAATATAATTATATATATATATAATAATATAGATATTATATATATAATATATATATATATATATATAATTTAATTATATATATATATTATATCAATATAATATATATATGTAGAGAGAGGGTATGTAGGTGAGGGAGGGGGTAGTTATATATGGAAGGGAGTAGGTTAGTAGGGTGAGATAAATTGTATAATAATTATATAATATAATATATCACATGGCAGTTAATATATATATATATATATAGTAATGATATATAATATAAATATACTATATAATATAACACATGGCAGTAATATATATAGATATAATAGGTATATATTATATATATATATATATATATATATTCTGCCATGCTATAAAATGATATAAGATATATATCATTCAGTATTTTAATATTATATATATATAGGTATATTATATATATATATAGTATATATATAGAATAATAATATATATATTTATATATATTATATATATATAGATTAATATATTATATAAAATAATATATAATATATATATTAGTATATATATATATATATTATAAATATATAATATAATAAGAATATATATATATATATATAATATATATATTATATATATATATATATGTATATAAATATTATTATATATATATTAATATATATATATATATATATATATAATATATAGCTAATATATATATATATATATATATAATAATATATATTAAATCTATATAAATATATAATAGTTATATAATATATATATATATATATATATATATTATTATATTATTATTAAATATATTACCAACACATTTTCGCATGGATGCAAGGTGGTGTCGATCGCAGAATGTATTATAATTCTCTTGCGACCATTCAAGGGAAAAGTTAAATGGCTGAAGAGGGTTCCCTCCCCGCGCCTCGTGCCATGCGAAGATAATCTCACATTCACACAACACCCGTAATCTCCAACAACTAGACCGAAAAAACATTTTACAGCAGCATCTTTAATTTTAAGTCAAAATTATGTTTTTCTTTCAATTTAAAAGAACTAAGGGATAATTTGGCTCCTTAGCTAAATTATTTCGGAAAATGATTTATTTTTTCTATTTGTTATAATTGATGTCAATTTTTAAAATTTTAAAATTTAAAATTTTGTTGCTTCTCCTCCTGAGACCGATAAAAAAAAATTAATTTTCTCTTGTTTTATAAACTGATTTAATTTAATTAATCGATTCAATAAAAATGTTAAAATGTTTGTATGATGTTTATAATTTTTCATTACTTGTTTTCTAAATAATTTCGGACTCACACGGCCGAGTAATACTTGCCTTAGACTAAAGAAAACCTTCTAGAACTTCTCTAAATAAGTAATGTTCAAGACGTCAGCCTCCTCTTAGTCTCGTCTCAGTTTCTTCTCTTTCTCTCATAACATCTTCCCGCGCTTAAGTTTAGTGCGTCCCTAACCCAACGACAGTAGTCGTCCTATATATATATATATAAATTATATATATAATCTAGATATATATATATATATATAATATAATTATATATAATATATATATAAATCTATATTATATATATATAAATATATAATATATGGCATATAAGGCAGAATATCAAGAGTGAGAGAGAAGGTAAAATACTGCTCACCATTTGTTAAGCATGACGCAAAAACGGCAGAGAAGGGAAAATTTCCCTGCTTACACAGGTCAATATATATATATATATATATTAATATATATATTATATATATATATATAAATATAATATATATATATATTATATATATATAATAATATATAATTTTTTTATTTTGTGTGTGATTAAAGACAATACAAGAGGGAGGAGAGAGAGAGAGGAGAGAGAGAGAGAGAGACGATGAGAGACGAGAGAGAGGAGAGAGAGAAGAGAGAGAGAGAGAGAGAGAGAAGAGCGAGAGAGAGAGAGAGAAGAAAGAGTAGACTGCGGTTCTTTTATAGATTGTTCCTTATGAGTAATGTACAAGAATTGTTTCTTAAAAACGAACGAAATTGAAGGTCAATGGATAAGGAAAGGTGAATCCCTATTGTAACCCCTGTCCAACATTGTTATACCGGAAAATTCAAGGATTATACATATTAACATAATAAATTAAAATCCCAAGTACTTTATTTATCAAGGTATATAGCCAA
>JABUQX010050868.1:60000-67519 GCA_015478945.1 Trachelipus rathkii
CAATAGCTATAATAATAATTGAAATTCATTTAGAAGATTTCTCACTCGATCTGACATAGAAGTAAATTCACAGCATAGGATTGAATAATAACGTTATTTTTACAACCGCTTATAACGAACCGAACTAGTCTCTCCTGTCCCCTATTCGTAAATATATGAAACCTTCTTCTCTTCCTTAAAATATGTACGAAATATGATTATGGAAAGTATGTCTGAAAATTTTTTTTTTTTGTCGGCCGCTTCTGATTGTTCAAAAAATGAATATAACTTTATTATAACTTATTTAAACGGATTAGCATTATAAAATCAAAGATTGAAATAATGTAGATGGAAAAATTTAAAATTATAAAAAAAAAAAAAAAAAAAAAAAAAAAACGCTTTAAAAACATATCTATAAAACCAGAGCTTTATTTTAAAATGTTAGGCAATTGAACATAGACTTCCAGTTTTTTACTTTACCAAAACTTAAAGGTCACAATGACATATATATATATATATATATATATATATATATATATATATATATATATATATATTAAATTATATATATAATATATATATATATATATATATATATATATATATATATATATATATATATATATAATATATAATATATATATAAAATATATAAAAAAATTAAAAATAATAAATAATATGATATATATTATATATATATAGTATAAAGAAATATGAACTAAAATTACTAAATAACTTCAACATACCCCCATTTTTTTTCTATGTTCCTTACTGCCTCTCATCAAGTCATCCAGCTCCACATGGAGGCTTTATCGTCATCTTTGAGAAACACTGCATTAGAAATTACTCAAATGGTATGTGATTTAAAACTAAGTATTTGGTAAATATAATATAAACAATCTTTTCATATAAATAAATAGGTGCATTATTATAATATATTAAAAATTGTACAGCCATCCTTCGATCAGCTAATAATATATATATATATAGTATATATAAATATATATATAAATATATATATATAATTAATATATATATATATATATAAACTCTCCTACCACGGAATCTTCTCAGAAGCCACTGAATATATAATATATAATATATATATATATATATAATTATAATATATATATATATAGTATATATACTAATAATTAATATTTATATATATAATATAATATTATATATATATATATATATAATATATATATACATGGGATAAATATATAATATAATAATATATAATATATATATATATATAATATATATAATATATAAATATAATATATATATAAATATATATCAAGGTATATATAGATAATATATAATATATATATATATATATATATATATATATATATATATATATATAATATATATATATATATAAATAATATAAAATAGGTTCAAGTCAGGTAAACCTTGAAATAATTTTTAAGTTTTTTTAAATAAATGAATTAAATAAAAAAAAAAATACAAATTAATAAAATTTTATATAAAAGAATATTTTGCATCAAAATTAAAGAAGACAACGACCAAAAAACTAAGTGTTTGGTAAATATAAGTAAACAGGCTTTCATGAAGATAAATAGTGCCTATGTATAATTATTAAAAGTGTTTCCGAATTCATCGAGTAACTATTATATAAGGGTAGGAGTAGTATAGGATAGATTATATAAGTATAGTCTAGGTAGTTAGGTATATGGTAATAGGGGTATGAGATATAGGAGAAAGTATATATATATCTATATATGTGAGAGAGATTAAGATAATATATAAACTCTGTCACCTAGTAAATTCTCAAGATATTCCATTGATATAGTATATAATATATATATATATATTTATATATATAGTAGGTATAGGAGGGGGTATTAGTAGAGTAGGGTAGTAGTAATATTATAGTAGTATATATATATATTATGTAGTATAGGGAGGAGAAGTTGGCGCTGTGAGTGTCGAAGTGAGAGAGCATCCTTCTTTATTTGCCCGATTATATATTAAATCTAAATAAATATCCAAACACCGTAGCTTCAAGCTTGATTAACTTTAGTTCACGGTCAATTACCTGTAATTAAGCGTGAACTCGAAAGGCAAAACCAACCATTCTTCACATTTTTATTTATTTATTTCATATATATAAGTTAAAATATCCTTAGAATCTATTTCAGATCCCAATAAGGGAAAACAATCATTTATAAGCATTCTATTCCAGGTAGACGCTCGGCGTCGCTTTAACGCCTAAGTTTAAAGCTCCTACACTTGGCTTAGGTAATGAAGGATGGAAAAAGGAAGGAGGTTCGTATTCTATCTTCTTCCTTTTTTTTACTCTTATAGAGAGAAAAGGGGGATTGGGTTTAGACCATATCTGTTCGATTACCATCCTATCCTTATGCACTCTACACTCTACCTTTGTTCTATGCTCTGCGAGTGGCTCTTTGAGCGTGGTTCTTTGCTACGATTGCGTTTCAGTCTTCAAGCGCTTAGCGAGGCGAATCGTGCCAATGGAGGCAACAGCGGAATTGCGGGGGCTTTCGGTCTTGCGGACCAAACTTGCGATGACTGTCAACCAGCGACTGCGAAATTGCGGAACTTGTTAAAAAACGTGACGATTGCGTGGACAATGAATTTGCGATTCATAAAAAAACGACGATTGAAAATTATGACGATGATTAACAAAACGATTTATAAAACAAAATGGCGGACGCAACGAAAAAACAACAAGGTTGCTGACTTTAAAAAAAGGCCCATGAAAGAACATGAACTAAACTACACATACATAAACTTAAAAAAATAATCAACTAACGTATCTGAAAAAAAAAAGAGGGGGGCTCCACCCCTTAGGGGGAATCCCCACTTTGGGGTGAAGCCCATACATAAAAATCAACTCAGGAAAGTACGTGAGAATCTGGGATGACAAAACGATACCCTAAAAAAACACCCATGAACCTACGTGACTAAAAAATAAAAAAAAAAAAAAAAAAAAAAAAAAAAAAGCACTAAAAAAAATGTTCGGCATTCGGCGAATGTATGTTCGTCATTAGACGAATGACGAACATTCGCCTTCTGTCGATCTCCCTCTCCATACTACTACATGTCACAAGAACATTTTCTACGGGGGCTATGTCCCCCCGTGCCCCCAGATTAATTGGGGTTGGTAAAATAATAAAATATTGCTTCAACGCCATGATAAACCTATAAAAAAAAAGAACTTTGAAAAAGAAGCTTGTGGCAGTAAAATATACTTTTACATGTAAATATGAAATTTAAGGACCATAATTGTTTCACGCTCATTTCTCGTGGTTTTATTACCTTTTTCTTTCTTTTTAACTCATTTCAAATATTCTATGCAATTTTCATAAAAATTTGAAACCGCGATTTTTGTAAATTATTTCCTCCATAGACAAATGGTATAAAAATAAAACTTTGCGAGCTTATAATAAATTCCTATTTACAACTAACATATTTCTGACATTTTCATTTGTTAGAATTTGCAATATATATATTATATATATATATAATATAATATAATATAATATATATTCATATATATATATATAATATAATATATATATAAAATATATTATAATTTCTTGATAAATATACTATATATATATATATATATCATAATATATATATTATATTAATATATATAATATATATATATATATATATATATATATATATATATATAATCTGTAAAATTTAAGGGGCACATAAGACCTGTATAAAAATTTAGCTCACGCCTGAAATATCTTAATCCATTATTGAAGGTATTAGGAGTCAGCTGACTAATAGGCCCAAGGTTCTTCCAAAGCCTAAGTCTTTAAATTAATGAATTATTTTTAAGTAGTCTAATTTACTACCAGTCAATACGGGTTAAGAAAGATTACAATAGTTTTTTTATTAGCGACAACAGGTTTCAAATATATTATATATAATATTCTATATAATATTATATATATAATATTATATAATATATATATATAATATTATATAATAATAATAATTATATAATATAATATTAATATTATATATATATATAATATATATATTATAATTAAAAAATATATATATATAGAATATAATATATAAGATATATTAATATATAATGGTCATAAATTTATGGATCCTGTAATTTTGTAAATTGTTTCATTTATTGTTAGTAGTATGAAGCTACAATACAATTAGAAAGGGTTGAATGGGAAGAGAAAGATAACAGGATTAAAAGTAGTAAAAAATAATAATGACAGTAAGTAAAGTTCATTTTTGCATGAGAAAGAAAAATATTTTTTAGTGTTGAAAGACGTGAATAGATTTTAAGTAGGTGGTAAAAAATAATCGTTTCGGTAATTCGGTCTTATTGAAGTTTTTCCCAATATTGATTCTGGGGATTTCTACAGAGCTTATCATAACATGAACTAGGAGGGTCCTAACCTAAATCCTAACCTATATGGATCGACGATGCAATAATTCTATACCTAACCTAGATGGATCTACTTTGCCGTACTATTTTTCTCCTGTTTTAGGGTATTTCCAAGATAGATTTTACATTTTCAGAAAATATTACGAGTCCTTTACTTTCTCGGCTACGGTAACTGCGCCAAAAGTACGATGCTTAAAAAAAACGATTTATTAAATATATTACCTTTTTTTGTATGTAAAATTTTTTGATTCTGTTTATTCCCATTGAAATTTATTGTTAGTACAATATAATAACAATATATGTAAAAAATCAAATAGCCCCCTACATGGTAGCATATAATAGTATATATATATATATATATTATATAGATATATATATATATATATATATATATAATATAATAATATATATATATATTAAAACTATCTATATAGAGCGAGAGAGGGAACAGGCGCGAGAGAGAGAAGAGAGAGAGAGAGAGACGAGAGAGGAGAGAGAGAGGCCCTGTTATTTTATATGAATTTTTTTCCTTTTCTAATTTTTTTTACAAATGATGTTAAAAATAAATTCCTATGGTAAAACTTGACTTTTAAAATTTGTAAATATTAAAAATAAAAAATTAATTAATTGAGACCGAGGTTTCTTCCTTCTGTTAGAAAAATGTCTTGCATAGGGAGGGGAAGGTAATAGGGGGAACCTAGAGGAGGTTGAGACGAGTTCCAACAGCGGGGATACCCCGTACCCAGTTTGCCGAACAGGCATACACCAAGAATAACGGTAAGGTACACAAGGGGGTATTTTCCGGATTTATATCCCCCAACGCCCTTTTCACCCACTTTTCTTTCCCATTAACTCACTGGAAATCTTTCCTTCGATTACCGAAACCTTTTTTCAAATTTAATGTTATTTAGTATTCGTTATTGGTATGTTTTTTTTTATATTTATAATTTGGAAAACCAATATTTTACCATTGGAATTTATTTTTAACATTTCCTTACAATATAATACAAAAAAATTAAAATTAATATATATATATAGAAAAAATATAATATATATATATATATATATATATATATATATAATATATATAAGTATATATATATATAAGAGAGAAGAGAGAAGAGAGAGAGAGGAGAGAGAGAGATGCAAGTGCAAAATAATCAACGTCGTTATTTTGTTAATTAAAAATAGAAAAAAACACAAGCTATTTTCTTTTATTTTTTTCAAATTAATTTATTTTACTATTTTATACTGTTTTTTATATTATTTAAAGCTAATTTCATTAATAATAGACTTGAGAATAGTTACTTTCCCATAATTGTATTTAATTATTAGACACAACGTATTTTTTTTTTGTTAATGGTGAGCAGGGAAAAAATTTCACAACACGGGAACTTGTTCCAAACATTGACATTTAGAGCATGCAGGCTACCTTCTTATACTCTCTTCTCTCTCTTCTCTCTCTCTCTCTCTCCCCTCTCGCTCTCTTCTCTCCTTCTCCCTCTCTCTCTCTCTCTATCTCTCTCTCCTCTCTCTCCCTCAAGCTTGCCATGCCTGCGCTAATATTAAAGCCAATTATTTATACAGTACAATTAATAAGAGACAAACCTTTTTCAAGGCTTCTTAGTAAGAAAATTAGCAATTATATAAAAAAACTATATAAAACAGTAAGGAAATTATAAATTTTCCTGAATAAAAAATATCCATACAGTAATCGCAAACTATAAAAAATGATAAAAGATACTATTTTATAAACAAAACAGTTTTTAACACTCTCTCTCTCCTCTCCTCTCTATATATATATATATATATATAAATAATAAAATAATAATATAATATATATATATATATATAATATATAATATATATATATATATATTATATATATATATAATATATTACATATATATAATAATTATATATATATATTATATAATATATTATATTATAATAATATATATATATATATAATAATATATATGATATATTAATATATATAGGGTACATATAATAGATATATAAATATATATATATATAATATATAATAATAAACATAACAATATATATATATATATATTATATATATATATAATATATATATTATGGTTACATTATACTTGTATATATATATATATAATAAATATATATTATATATATATAAATATTAATATAATTATAATAATATATATAGGCACATTATAATATATATATATATAAATATATTATATATATATATATAATATATATATATATATATATATATAATATATATATAAATAATATTATATAATATCATATATATAATATATAATATATATATATATGGTCTATATATATAATATTAATATATAATTATATAATAATATATATATTATTATAATATATATATATAATATATATTTATAAATATATATAATATATATATATAATATATAATTCTATATATATGTGTGTTGTGTGTGTGTGATTACCAGTATATTATAATAATATAATATAAATCTATATATATATATATATATATATATATTAAATTATATAATAATATATATATATAATATATACTAATATATAATATACTATATTGGGACCAGGTCAGATTCTTGGGTCACAAGGAGAAGTTTGTTAAACTTATACAAAGGTTGTACAACTTATTTTCTTTATATTAATGTGTTTACTTATGTATATAATACATACAGCTTGATGGGGGTGGTAAACATAATTACGTTGCATGCTAGTAAAAAAAGAAATTAAACATCAACATCCATTGTAATGAGTGAAGTTAAGTTCTTTCTCATCTTGCTTTAAAATGATAATATTTTGCTGCCAAATTAATTCAGTTGTGAAGTTGAAGTTGAAGTTGTGAGGGAAATAAAGTCGTAATTAACTTCATTATTCTATATTTGGCTTGTTTAATTTATTTTAATGCTTTTGTTGTTGTTGTCCTGTGTTGTTGTTGTGTTGTTGTTGTTGTTGTTGTTGTGTTGTTCGGTTGTTGTTGTTGTCAAATGTTATTGTTTTAAAGTGGTTGTTATTGTTGTCATTAATGTTATTGTTCTAGGTATGTTGTTCAACCTCTTATTGTTCTTGTGTTATGTTTTGTTATGTTCATATACA
>JABUQX010050869.1:0-17500 GCA_015478945.1 Trachelipus rathkii
TTACTCGTCTCTCTATAGGTGCTGAAGTTGAAGGTTGAGGGGAATTTATAGCGGACTGAATAATCCACTCCCTCTCTTCACTTCTTGAATGAAATGATAATCTGGGTGGATTGAAGGAAGAAGCAGGTCGAGACGATGGTTTTGCCTGTGTATAAATGAAAAAACTGCGATATTTCCTGAAAAGGTGTTTTAAATACAGTTTGTTGGCATGGAGACCATCGGAGAGCATCGGAGACTCTAAGTACATTTTCCTCTTTTTGATATAGCTACTTGGCGTGTGGGGTGTTTTTGTACTCCGTGCTGTGCTTATCCATTCCATAATAGTAAGCAAATACTTCACTGCCACGAAGAGTTTTTTGTCGATCCACTTGTACCGCGAATATGCCAGATCTTCAATCTTGGTGACATTGTTTCGTCATCCTTTAAATGATCGGCGAATGCTGGTCCCCAAGCTTGGATAAGACGCTTCTGATTAAAAATATAAAGGTCTTTGATGGGGGGAATGAGGGGTACACTCGCACACATGGGTTCTTTTTCCTGGCACACTTTGTGATTTGTTCCATCAAAGCTGGTACGTTCTCGACCGAAATATCATTAACAGGTTCAAATACTGTAGCTTCTTTAGATCCATTGGATATGGTCTTCTTTTTCCAAGCTAGCATTGTGAGCACCCAGATCAGAACAAAATCAACGTCACATGTTTTTCAATTCATGCGAGGCACTCTGTAATGGTGCATCCCGATCCATAATCTACCTTTACACGGATGTTGAATTTTTCTCTCAGAAAGTTTTTCTCCCTATGTAGAAGATCTAACTCGCTGGAGCCAACAGCCAATAAAGTTTTCATGACTGTAGGGAAGAAGAAGAATACATAGCTCTATTATTTCATTCGTGTAAGTGTTTTACATAACAAAATGGACTTGTTCCATTAAATAATAATAAAAAAATAAAATTATAAAATTTCCTATAAATCATCTAAATTTACTGCTGTGATTTTAACATTACTTTTAACGTTTTATTATACTTAGATAATTCTCATTAATTTATAATTAATCAATTACATTTTCTGGGTATACATAAGTTTGGTATTATTAAATTATAAATTATAAAAGAATAAATCATGAAAGTATCTTGAACTATTATCAGTAAATATATTATTTACCTTTTCTAAACAAATTTAAACAAATTAAAAAATTAGCAAATTATTTACATATTGTAAATTAATAATTAATTAATTAAATTCATTGTGTAAGTGTTTTTCTGAGAAAGGATGTTGAGTAAAACAAGAACTTTGAGCTGTTGGCTTATAAATATATAGTGGAATTGCAACTAGGGCAAATCATCCAACACTGTCAACTGTAAAACGGTTTAATAAAGCAGACATATGAAATGTATTGTGTAGTATATAATACCTATCAGGGAAATGTCGGAACATTCCGAAATAATATTGCATAATATAATAATATAAATAAAAATATTGAACCAACAGACTGTTCTTAAAATTGATAGTGATGTATTCAGTGAAGCTGAGGATGAATGAAAAGATTCTACCGTGTGTGCAAGAGTTTGTTTTTAAACTAATGTTGATGAATAGACGTATGAGATGAAGGCATGTAGGAATTTCATCGTGCAAGTAGTCGTAGTCATCAAGGAAAGTCAACCATATAGAAATCACCCAATCACCATCACCACTCGCAACCATTCATTCAACCTTCCTGCAAACACTCAAGACAAAAGAGCACAAATAGAAACAAGAACAGCGAAAACAGGGAAAGGAGTACTACTAAACAACATTTGGACGACTACCGTTGGGACTTTCGTCGCCAATAGTGGTGACCATAAGGTAGTTATAGTGTATACCACATAGGCACTTAAGATGACAGACAATGTTGTTAAATTTACTTCCATGAACTATTGGGTGTTGATTATCATAATATACGTGCACTGGTATCTTAAAAAGATCGCAAAACGCATCAATCACTTCTGGAATGGGCAGTAGCTGTAAAAAACGTAACTTTTTCTGAATGTGTCTTGCCTTGCAACCGATATCTCGGGGGAATGCTTCCGAAGTTCTTCAATGATGGCGGAGTGAAGCTCTCCGTGACAATCCTCAGACCCATACAAATGAATAGAGAAACAACAGTATAACGAATCACCACCTCCCGCAACTTCTATAATAAAGAATCCATCCGGAATGGAGTCTACAGAAGAATCAGTAACTGGAGGAAAGTCAGAATTGGTGTCAATGGGGGAATGAGAAAGCGCATCAGCTACAACATTGTTTTTGCCCGAGATGTAACGGATTTCAAAGTCAAACTCTTTTAACTCCTCCATAGTACGTGCTAGGCGACCGTCAACTAGACTCATGTTCTGTAAATAAATCAGGCATGTTATCGGTAAAGATGATAAATCTGACTCCACGCAAAAAAGGTCTCAGATTTTACTGCCCAATGTAAAGCTGTTAACTCTTTATCTATGACGCCATAATTCTTCTGTGCACCGTTAAAGGTCATTGATATGAAAGCTATTGGTCGTCGTTCACCGTCCTGGATCTGAGAAAGACATGCCCCAGCGTCTGCGTTGGAGGCATCAACATGGAGCTCCATTGGTGAAGCAGTGGAGTCATAATCCGGGAATCCTAATAAACAGGGGTTCACCAGAGCTTCCTTCAATTTTTCGAAAGCTTGTTGGCACTCGGATGTCCACTTAACGGTTTTTCCCCCTGTTTGGCAAGATAACGGTTTACTGATCTGGGAGCAATTAGGTATGTGTCGACGGTAGAAGTTCACCATTCCTAAGAATTGGCGAAGTTGCTTTACAGTAGTGGGTACTGGAAAATCTAATGCTCCCTGTATATTCTTCTGTAAGGGCAAAATTCCTTTATTGGAAATGTGATGGCCTAAAAACTCCACCTCAGTTCGACATAGTCAGGTCTTACTGGGCTTAAGTTTATTGCTGTTCTGTTCTAAAGCGGATAATACCTGTTCCAGTGTAGCAAGATGATCTTCAAAGGTGGTGCTGAGAACTATGATGTCATCTAAATAAACCATCACTTTGGACCATGGTAATCCGGTTAATGCAAGCATCATTCCCAGTTGAAATGTAGCCGGACCGTTCTTCACTCCAAATGGCATCTTGAGATACTCGTATTGGGCAAACGGATGGGAAAACGCAGTCTTCTCAACACTGTCCGGTTCCATTGCGACCTGATAATACCCTTTCACAAGATCTATCATGGAGAAATAAGTATTTCCATACATGTTATATATCATGTCGATCAGGTTCGGCAGGGGAAAGGAATCTGTTTTTGTAACAGTTGTTCAGTTTGTGGTAATCTATACACAATCGTAGAGTACCATCAGGTTTCCTGACTGATACAACTGGAGCTGAATAAGGCGATCTACTGGGTTGTATGATATTCTGCTCTAAAAGATCCCGGCAATGTTGCTCAATTTCCTGAGCTAGTGGCCCTTGAAAACGGCGGACAGGTATACGGACAGGCCTGTCTGTTTCTAATTCGATGGAGTGTGTAATGTTAGTGGCCAAACCTACATCGTGGTCACCATCGCTTAACGTGGCCTGGTGCCTTAAAAGGCTATCAATTAATTGTCGTTTTTGTTCACCAGTTATTGGTAGTGTATCAATACTAAACTCTTCCTTTAAACGGTCTGCAGTCCACATAGAAGGACCCCTGGATTCTTGAGTCACCACCACCTGTAAACTCTGGATCTGTAGTTCAGTCTCTGTAATTAGCGGTAGAAGACATCCTATGGTGGTGTTTCTTCGAATATATTGAGGTCGATCTGTTGGGTTAAGAACATCAATCTGCGGATGAGATGACTTAAGGTCCAATACACCAGGGACAGGAAGAATAGAAGAGTGTTTCTCTCCTTGAAAGCTCACCAGCACTGGTGGTATGTCCGATGGACCTTTAACATCCAAGAATTGGCAAGAATGTGGAGGCACCTCAACGGAATAAACTAAAACACAGCTGAAAAATGGTCTCCTGAGACTATATTCTTTAGCCACCACCTCCATCCTTTGACCTGATCGGTAAATTAGTTCCCTACGGGCCAGATCAGAGAGAAGATTAAATTCTCTTAGAGAAACTGCACCGAGCACCATTAACTCTGGCATTATTTCAGTAGGAATGATGAAAAAGAAAGTAGGTGGGACAGAAAAACCATTTTCAAAGAAAAGTGGAGTTTTTATATAATGTTCAACTTGGACAGCACAATCACATTGTAATCCGCTGATAGCTCGTACACCAACTTCCGCAGAGGGTAGGAGTTTGACCTCGCTAAGATGGTCCGAAACTAAAGTAGAACTAATCAAGCTAACACTGGATCCACTATCAATCATGCAGCCATAAAACCCAGAACTATTCAGACAGAAAGAAACACAAACCACAAGAGGATCGACCTTAGCTGAATCTAACTTTATAGGAATCATCCCCATATCTTTACCAACCGTAATGTTGTTGAAAACTGGTGTGGCTGTGTCAATAATTGTTGGTCCCACAAGCCCTTCACTACACCTATCACTACAACCAGCCACTACAACTAGCCACTACAACTTTGGCCAAAGGACAACTAGTACTACTACTAGCAACTACAGTATCAACTAAGGTTTCTACAGGAAATGATCTATCTTTATCACTATTTGCTACAGAGGTACATCCATCACCACTCTGCTACAACTATCTCTACAAAGGAAGGACTAACACTATTAGTTGCTTCATTAACTTTTTCAATAGAAGACCTAATAATACTAGTCTCTGCACTAACTGTGTCTAAAACATCAGGATTACTACTATTGATATCTGTAACTGTATGAGGAGCCATTATTAGAGCTGGGTTAGTTGGCAAACTCCTCTCCACAAGATGGCTCAAGTCCGTGGAGGTTTAGAGTTTAAATCTTCAGTTGACTCCAACTCTGTATCACCCATACATTGTCCCTCGAAATGAGACTTTTTATAGTAATCACATGGGTTCAAATACTTCCTGTCTGGACTTGGACTGTCACGTGTTTGTGTCTGCAACTTATTTGAATTGTCCATACTTGCAGTTGTATTGTATTTCCTGGCTTGCTCAAGACCTTGTGTAGGCCTTTGATTTCCCAGTGTATTACGTGGTGGTGTTCTTTGTGAACAATTTATTCCAGCATGAGGACCTTTGCAAAAAGGACACACTCTGCCAGAATTTGTCTGTTGTGTTCGCTGGGATACAATCAAAGATCGACAATCAGCTCGGACGTGCCCCTTCTTGCGACAATATGCACATATTCCCAAATATTTAAAGCATTCATTCATTGTATGCCCAACATTTTCGCAATAATCACAAATGAGATTGTTTTGGTTCTGGCTATTTGGATATGTTTGTGTATTAGGACGTGGACTGCTGTTCACTTTAGTGGTGGATGAAGGGTAATATGTCTGCTTATTCCGCTTTGAGTGGGAAGCCTGCCCATTCCGTTGAGTGTTTAATAAAACATCAGACCAACCTGGCTTAATAACATCTATCTGTATTGTTGAGTTTAGATCTTCCTTTTGTCGATCAGCACTGTTATCATTGGTATGAAAACTGTTCCCAGAGACTGCTGTTGACTGTTTTCCCTTGTTAAAATCTCTGTCATAGGAATCCGCCAAACTAACGATCTTCCTTAAAGGAACACACACTGGGCTGTCTTCCTCATGCTGTTTATTATAATCAGAAATTCTTTTCTCTATGTAAGGCGGTAGGCTGAGAAGGAAAGCTGTTCGTAACGAATCATGCTCTCTCATTTCTAAACCTCCATATGCCTTCTTGGCTAGATGTTCCAATCTCAATGCATACATCCTAATACTCTCGCCGGGTGTTCTATAAGCGGAGTGATATGCCTTTAGTTTATTTTCATCTTTTCTTTTCTCTTCTTGTTTGTACCACAACAGTAAAGTGTTTTTCACTGATCCATAATTATGGTCATCTTTTACCAATAAGTTGTACAATTGGAGGAATGATCCTTCCAATTGCCTGCCAAGTAAACGCAACCATTGGTGTGGCGCGTTGGGATAGTTGTATGAACAGTACTGTTCAAAGTCTGCCATATAACTAATTAGATCCTGATCTGTTTCGTATTTAAATTTTCCAGGATCCACAACCTTGACCTTACTGGAATTCTTGGCTATTTCTGTTAACAACCCAACTGCCTGAGAAAGTAACATCATGTGTCGTTATAACGTTTATTCGTGCTGGAGCGAAAAACTGTGTAGGGCCCCTGTTTTGTGAAGGATTATTGGTGACTGTTGGCTGAATAGCGAACTGACTGCTGTCATACTGCATTGAAGGGCCTGGGGTGGAATTTGTTAAAAGATCATGAGTACCATGTCCCTGATATAGTAAATTTGTCTGCGTCTGCAAATATGGCTGGTCAATCGATTGCGAGAAAGGAGCAGTCATGTACATTGGTTGATTGACGTTTGATGTTGACATTCCATATTGTGATGCCGACGTGAACACATGAGTAGGTTGTTGTTGCTCAGGTATCGTTGGTGAGCCGAAGTTCATCAACGAGAATTCTGTACCTAGAAAGTTGTGGTAGTCGGAACAACTTCGCTGGGAATAACCATAGTAATTGGTTGCATCTGTTGTACTGGTAGGGTTTGTTGTGTTTGTTGAGCCTGCAATAATGCGGTTTCTTCTCTCAACAGTTTAAACTCTGCTGTGATATTTGACACCAGCTCTTGCAAAGGAGCTTTATCTGTAGGCACAACTGGAAAAGGACCTTTAACTTCTTTCTTATCTCTTTCTTCCTTTTCCTTTATAAAACGCAACATATCTTGTTGCGATGGAGGTGGTAAATCTTCTCCAGCATCCAAATCCAAAACCTCATGCTCCTCCACAGCACTCCTCTCCCTGCTCAAACCATCCTCAACTCCATCCATACCCCATTCCCCCGACTGCCTGCTGGAAGAATCCATTGATTAGGGTTAATAAATATAAGCAAAATAAATAAAACTCTACAACAAAATATATAATGAAAAATAATGGAGAGAGAGAGCTTTGTGTTTGAGATAGAGAAGATGAAATGTGGAATTGGCAACAGTAGTATAATAACACAAAATATCTACGATTTCAAATTGAACGCTCGCGATTCTGGATACTGTTTTGTAACATGGGTGGATGTTGAACTGGTCAACCCTGGTACATGGTCTCTACCACTATATTACTGGAATTTATATATATTACCTACAAATCTATTATTGCTACTACTTCTATAATCCCAGAATCAACAAATATCAAGTCCCTGTTCGGGCGCCACTAAATTTAAAGGGGATGTAGGGGAGAGTGGCATGCATTAAAGAACCCGCAAGGGAAAGGGGAATACTAATGCGCTCCGAACGAAATATATAACCCGGAAAGATAGACAGAATAGACTGAAACCCCTAAACCAACACCTCTAAACTCAGAACTATGGTTAGGATCAGGTACTAAGACAGCGTCTATAATCTAAGGCTAAGAAGGACTATCTTATAGGGATATATACGATAGGTTGAGTTAATCTAATCTAATGTAATATTAGTTAACCCTAAAATAGTTAATCTCTAGAGTGATGCAAATCTGTTAATCTGTTAGCAGAACTAATAAGGTTAGTTAGTTAACTATCACCATTACCAATCCTATCCATCAGACCCACTATTATACCATCACCGAGATTAGTCATTAGGCATGTATTTCTAACGGTGACCACGTTACTTACCAAGGATTGACAAATTCATTTACTGTTCAATTTGCCAGAAACCATCCACTTGCGTCTTGAATTTCTTAAATACTGTTTGGCGAGTTTACGCCCACATGAATTTTAAATAATGAATGATATTGACGGGGACTAATGAATGATAAACTAAATCCTTTATATTTGTTTATTAATCTTTAACTTATAGGGAGGGTAAACTAAATGTTGTCAAGGCCGAGCCTTGCTGTGAACTCTATATAAATTATGTGTAATGATCTGGTAAGATCCTAAAAACTATTTTTTTAGAAAAACATATTAGTCCGGAAGTTTGAAGGTTGGTTACTCAAATTTTTTTTAACTTTTCATGATTGGTTATTTACCCACAAATCTTATTTTCCCAAGTTTTTCAAAAAATGAAAACTTTCTTCTTAGAATGACCAAAATGAGGAATTTAATTCGTCATCAGAACCTTCAGAAGTATCTCCTCGAGACTCGCTCTTAAAACCTGACCCAAATAAGAAGCAATATACAAGCCCTTACAACAAAAGAGAAGGACGTCAAAACACCTTTCTTTGGAATTTTGGTTTTGGTAACGAACCAAATGAAGATTTTGGTATGGGCAGCAAGATGATTCCTTTGAAATTTTATCAATCATGCTATTAATAATAATAGAATTTTTAAAAAATATTTCTTTATTGTTTTTAGTATTATTTTTGCCACTAATGGTGAAAAATGACACATGGACACAATTTTCCTCATTGTTCCTATCGATAGTTACCAGGACCTCCAAAAAGGTGAGATAAGAAAAGACATTGATCTCGAATTCTAGTGAAAAGAAATCGTTTCTTTATTGAAGGAATCTCCTTCCTATCAGCCTAAAGCCGAATCCCACAACTCAAAGGATCCTTCTTCATTAATGCCACATTCTTCCTCTACCTCGAGATTTAAATCTACTTCTATTATTCGTATTCGCCGTCCGGACGGAGTAAGTGATTATTGTGTAAACATTAAGGATTTTATATAAAGAAAGAAATTATTATTATAATATTATTATTATTATTATTATTTTTTTCAGATCCTTCGTTTACTGGTATATTCAAAAGGTTTCCCTTCTCTATATTTTAGTTGTTGAACTTCTGAATTGTGTAGATTTTAAACTAGTCGTTAAACTCTATTATTATTATTATATTATTATTATTATTATTATATTATTATGATTATTATTTTTTTTATTTATTTATTTTATTTATTTATTTATTTATTTATTTATTTTATTTATATTATTTATTTATTATTATTTCAATTACTGATGAATGATAAACTAAGTTCTTTATATTTGTTTATTAATCTTTAACTTATAGGGAGGGTAAACTAAATGTTGTCAAGGCTTAGCCTTGCTGTGAACTCGATATAAATTATGTGTAATGATCTGGTAAGATCCTGTATACTAGTTATGTAGAAAAGTTTCTAGATTGGTGACAATTCTAGAAATTTGTACAGATGAAAGTTATCTAGAATCAAAAAGACGTTAAAATTGAAAATGCTACATGAAATGTTTATAATCTGGAACAAGTTGTATAAATAAGTGGTGTGATGTGACAAAAGGATGCAACAAAAGAAACCAGTTACCACTGAACTTTGATATTTGAAGATCAGGTTTCTCTTGTCCTTCACACAACTGTAAGGTCGGAGTTATGACTTCTGAATTTGTTAAGTTGTTGATGGTAGTTCCAAAATCAGTTAGTCCCAAAATTGGTTCATCATTGAATTTGTTCGTCCCACGATTGGTTTGTTCAGAATTAGCTCATCCCAAAATTAGTTTGTCTTAAAATTTGTTCATCCCAAGATTGGTTCCTGTTTGAGATTAGAAACATGGACAAATAGACAAAAGTGACAAACACAGTTAACAACATTAAATAAGGATTAATTAAATAGTAGTCAATAATATATTAATATTGATACTGAAGTGTTTCCAATATCAATATTAAAACATACCCTATGAGATGGAAACTCTCTGCTAGGGAACTGATTCTTAAAGGAAATGACAGCACAAGAGAATCGATGATAATCTGACGAGAGTGATGAAAGAAGTTGATTAAGTACTTTGGGAATAATGGAACATTCAAACTCTATGAAAGAAAAACTTATAATTCAGGTTAAGAAGATTACAAAATAGAATTTGGCTCACTTGTTGTATATATTATAGTCCTCTTGTACAACAGTTTTAGGAATGATCCTCATAAAAGTGACAACACTCATAGGACATAAATCAAAATCATAAAATACAAACTTTCAAAATATCAAATAATCTGTTTACTTCCTAAAGAAACATCAAAAATATAGGAAAAAAAACATGATTATGAGGCAAAAATATGAAATTAAGACCATGTAATGAAATAAGAGGACCTTATAAATAAACATATATATATATTTACATATATATATATTAGTGATGCGGGTATTATTGATGTACTTAATGGGTTGGAGTTGGGGACACTGTAAGCTGCGGCCCAACAACGCACATGTCTAACCGATTCCGAAAAAAGGAAGTCACTCTGATCCTTCTAACTATCGCCCTATAGCTCTCACTAGTATTCAATCTAAGATTTTTGAAACCCTTCTCAACTCTCATTTCTTAGATCATCTGGAATCTCACTCACTTCTTTTCGATGGCCAGTACGGCTTTCGGCGCTCAAGGTCTACTGGCGATATACTTTCTTATCCTACGGATTTATGGTTTTCCGCCCTTGGACACTACGGGGAGACTTGACGTGTGAGCGCTTGACATATCCAAAGCAATTTGACCAGATATAGCATGCCGTCACTTGCTCTCAAGCTCCCCTTCTTTGGGTTTCCTCCTTCTCTTTGCTTACTTATGTCTAGCTTTCTTTCAAGTCGCTCAATATCGGCTGTGGTTGATGGAGCGACTTCTTCTTTTTCTGTCAATAGTGGTGTTCCTCAGGATTCTGTCTATCTCCTACCTTTATTCCTACTTTTCATTAAGATCTTCTCACCTGCACATCTAACTCTATCCACTCGTATACCGATGACTCGACCCTTCATTCATCAACTCATTTTAATTCTGATCCCTCTTTTACTTTCTAGAATTGCCCCTCCTTTTGATTGCCTCTCGTCTTAAATTTTCCGATTCTATTCTCGCTGATCATGATAGAATATCCGGATGGGTTGGTCTCAGTCTTGTGAAATTCAATTCTTTAAAAACCCAACTTCTACAAATCTCCTTCTCTAAAACACCTTCTAACTTTCCTATCTCTTTCGACGGTTCTCTCGTCTCTCCTGTTAACAATATAAATATCCTTGGCCTTAACATAAACAAAAAAATGTCTTGGAAATCTCACATCACAAAGAAAGTTGGAATTCTGTTTAGACTGCGAGACTTTTTTTCCTCTTCTCAGTTACTCCAGCTATACAAGGGCCTCATCCGCCCTTGCTATGGAGTACTGCTCTCATATTGGGGGCTTGGTTTCCCGGCTTTTGGATAAGGTTGAGTCAAAGGCCAAAAGACTTATAAACTGTTCCGAACTTTCAACTTCACTTGACCCTCTATCTTTGCGGCGCGATGTTGTTACTTTATCTCTTTTCTATAGGTACCGTAGCGTTAGGTGCTCGAGGGAACATATCACTCGCGTACCACCACTTTACGATGCCCTCATAGCACAAGGGGTGCTGTGTCTGCGCATGAGTTTTGTGTTGATATCGGTAACTCCAGGCTAGTTCTCTGCGGTGCTTCCTTCTTTTCTGCAACCTCTGTTCTATGAAATTCTCTTCCATCTGTGTTTCCTGCTGAATTGAATCTCCCTCACTTCAAAGCCTGCATCTGTGCTCATCTGCGTAAGTTTGTGGCTTCTGAGGAGTGCCACACCCCCTCCTTGAATAGGGCTCTGCCCGTGAGTGGTGGTGACAGCTGTAAAAAAAAAAATTCAAACAATGGGAAATATTTACTTTTCAGATAAAGGTATTATTCAGTACTCAAATTCAAAAATTCTCAAATCGTGATGTATAAACATTAAGCTTTCACTAGTATCTGGAGAGAACCTGTTCCTTTTTGATGTGTTTACATTCCCCCCTACACTAAAAATATGCTCGCTCGCGACTGATGAGTGAGGGGCTGATAAATAATTGCTTGCAAGCACTGATGATAATGGAATCCTTGGCCCATTTTCATGGCACCACATGAAAGGATTCTCTTTTGTAGGCAGCATCTCCATGTTTTCGTAGAGCCTCATCTCCTCTTTCACATATTGCAAATTTGAATTATCTTTGCTCCTTGATGACTGTCTCTTCAGTTTTTTTTTATGAGGTTCCTTGGTGTGATTCCTTTGAAGGTGAATGAGATGTCAATGCAATTGTGGCCATGAACTTATCAAAGTCTAACATATCCAAATCATCTTCATCTTCAGTAGGTTTATTTACTGAAAAGCCATCAGCGCTGTTGAGAGGGGTTGCTGATAAGGTGGCTTCCACTTCAGTGAATCTTTTTTTCTGTCACGTGAACAAGCTCCTCAGTTATACTATTTGAATTCATTCTAGAAATGGTTCACCATCGGAGATGCCATTTATTATTGTTATTGAATCTAAAAGTTTCTCATAATTCTTCACCTAAAAAGTAAGAAGTATCGGCCATATTAACCAATACTGATACCAAGAAAATTGGCCGATACTGCCGATACCGATACTGATACTATCGGTACATCCCTATTTTAAACCTTTAAATGTCATTTTTGACCAATCCAATTTTTTTTGCTTCAGGCAGCATTAGAAAGGGCAGATTTTTCCTTATAATGGTAAAAATTTTCATGATAGTGTTTTTTAATATCAGGCATTAACAAGAGCTGAAACTAGACAGCAGCATATTTCAAAATCAGTTCTTTATCATTTAGTACATTCTATTTTAGTGTATTACTTCATCATTTTGTGAAACATTTAAATAAACTCATAAAAGTCACTGACGTGAATATTTATTTTATTAAAATTTTTCACAAATATATCTTATGTACATTAATTGTAGTGTTTATAATCTTTAATTTAATATTCTATTTTGACTTTAACAATGCTAGATTAATTATAGCAGTTACTACTGTATCTTATTTTTATTAATTACAAATACAAGTCTGCTTGTTTAATCTAATTAAATATACCAGTAATATATTTATTATTGTTAAATAAATTATTATTCTTCCAAAATTTCCTGTTATATATATATATATATATATATATATATATATATATATATATATAATATATATATATATATATATATATATATATATATATATATATATATATATATATATATATATATATATATATATATATATATATAATATATATATAATATATATATATTATATATATATATATATATATATATATATATATATAAAATATTAAATTTAAAATAAATACCCAATTTTAGTTACATTCAATCAATAATTAATTATCAGAAATATTTTATAATAATAAAATTCTTTTAGAGACCTTATATTCATTACTAAGCTTGCAAGGACTATAATAAAAATGAGACCCTTCTGTAGATGTTTTAGAAGTCTCATTTTTTTATCCACATTTGCCAAGCGTCACACTGCTTACGAAATTTTACATGCATGTGTGTCAAAAGAAAAAAAAAAAATTTTTTATTGCATAATTATGAACCTGACTGAGCAGAGCTATTTATTTTTAGTCAAGAAATGTTAACTATTGCTGGAATATCACTTAGTTGGTTGTAAAAGATTAATTCTTTGTTGATGATAAAGCTGTTTATCAGAGTTGGTAAGAAACTGAGGGGGGAAATCATTAAGTGCAAATAAGCAATGTTACCTTGCTTGCATAAGTAAATTTGATTCAGAAATTAAGCAGATTAAGGGAAAAGATTATGTATTCACATATATTTTTTTGCTGAAAGAGGTAGGTAATGATGAAAGGCTAAATAAAGTCATAGAATTCCTAAATACGTCAGCAGAGAATAACCAGGGACCTTTAAATTTCATGGTTGAAAGCAGAAGCAAAGTTGACTGGGAAAGTTCAAGGTCAGACTCAGGCAAATGGCTCTTTATATATTGGTTTGAAGAGCACTAATACACTTTTTAAAGTAAAACCTCAGTTCAGCTAAATGGTCATGATTTCTTGCTTTAAGGAAATTGGCAAATGAAGAATTAAGAAAACTCAGAGTAAAGTGAAGGAATAATAAATTTCAGTACATTATTTAGTATAACAGTGCTTGTCCTAAGGTTTGTGGGAAATAATTATGAGAAGTTAAAATTCATCCAAGTCTATGTTGCACACTCCAGCATAGGTCTTCTTTTTTCTCAAATAAGGGGCCCAAACTTGTGCACAATAATCTTATACTGGCCTATTTTAATGATTTAACACAACATACACTTAACATGGACATAGGGATTTCTCATAAAGGATTTAAAACCAACAAAGCAAAGATTTTTCTTTGTATGATGTAATTGACAAACAGGTAGTTTTTCTTAACAAATGATGAACAGTAACTATCGTATCATTCACAAAAATGCTAGATATAAATCTTATGGAAATTTGGTATTGAGATTAAATTAGTGAATAGCGTAAATATCTAATAAATCAGGGAAACAGTTATACATCTTAAAGAAAATTGAATGTTGAAAATATGACAATTTCTATGTTTACTGCTTAGAGCAGATCTGTTCTGATTAAATGTTGCATTAAAATTGAGAAATAATCCACTACTACTACTTCACACTCCACAAACTCATAATTTCAAAATTTACTCTTTAAAGCAGATCTGTTCTAAGACAGTGTACTTATCTGTCACATTAAGTAAGTCAGATAATTCAACAGTAACACTTATAGACTTTTAGCAACTTTGATATTTACTGTTTTGAACAGTCTTGTTCTAAGACTGTGAACTCATCCATCATATTAAACAAGTCAAATAATTCACCAATAGGAAATACTTAACAGACTAGCCTTGGGTGGACTGTGAAGACTTTACTAGTCGAATATCCTGTAGCTTTTATTATTATTATTATTATTATTATTATTATTATTATTATTATTATTATTATTATTATTATTATTATTATTATTATTATTATTATTATTATTATTATTATTATAATAATAATAATAATAATAATAATAATAAATAATAATATAATAATAATAAATATAATATAATAAAATAATAATAATAATAATAATAATAATAATAATAATAATAATAATAATAATAATAATAATAATAATTATTATTATTATTATTATTATTATTATTATTATTATTATTATTATTATTATTATTATTATTATTATTATTATTATTATTATTATTATTATTATTATTATTATTATTATTATTATTATTATTATTACTTTTTGAAATAATAATAATTATTATTATTATTATTATTATTATTAAGTCCATAAATAAATTTTATTTATTTCAGCAGCAAAAGGTTCTGCTCCTTCTGCTCCTTCAGAATTTCAACCAATTCTTAAAGAAAATGTTTGTTATATTGTAGCAGCTGTTCTTATAGATTCAAATGGTGCTGTGCTTATGATGCAAGAAGCAAAAAGGTGTATATATATGTATGTATATATATATATATATATATATATATATATTATTTTTTATATATATATATTATATTATATATATAATATATATATATATATATATAATATAATATATATATATATATATATATATATATATATTATGGTATCGGTACATATATATATATATATATATATATATATATAATTATTTTTTGTTTTTACATATACTGTATGTTATTTCATTAGATAATAGGTTTTCTTTCACTTGTAGTTTGTCATTTAATTATTTATCTAGGGTGATATACTTAAATTGGTTGAAGAGACTGGTTCTGTTTCTTCATTATATGAATTTTGATGTAAATTATGTTTAATTAACGAAGCTAATTTTGCTAATATATACTCCAGTTAAGAGTTTCTGAAATGTATCAGTAGTACTCAAACTTAAATGAAATAGCTGAGCATTGTTTTATAGTGCCACCAGGCACCATTACATTTTTGTGAACAAAAATGTAACATTGCATTTATCCCACTTTCATGTTTTTTTACCAACCATTTATTTTATAGGTCTTGTGCTGGACAGTGGTACCTACCTGCTGGAAAAATGGAACCAGGAGAATCTATTGTTGTTAGTATATTTGCCAATTTTTGAAAGTAAAAATGTTTTCTTTTCTTAAAAACTAAAATATTGAAATCCCAATATATTTGTATTACTTATCATTTGAGTTTTCTTTCATAATAATGAGAATGTTAGTATTTTTTTTGCTGCTTTTATTAATTGCATATTTTCTATATACAAATATTTTACTCGCTATTTAGTCAATTATCAGGGAAATTTAGAAGAGAGGTTGTTTATACTACACATTTCATTGAAAGATAGCAGTTAAGTGAATATTAGGAGCAATTGAATACCTAGTTTAAATGTTTGTATTGTACAAGTTTGGCAAAATTTCTACTTTATGGGAAAAATTTTATTTGTAATTTTTAAGCATTTGGGTAAATTTTATATAATTTATGAAAATATATTTGATGTTTATTTGGAAGGTGACTAGGAAAATTAATCTGAGTATCTCTGCTTCAATGTGAATCTTAATTTTCTTATTGTCCCCTAGTCTTCCGTCCTATAAGAAATTGCCTTTCTACAGAAAACATTCCTAACTCCTTAAGCCTCTCCTCATAGCTCTTACCCTCAAACCCAGATATCATCCTTGCTGTTCTACGTTGCACTCTCTCTCTCTCCAGCATATCTATGTCTTTTCTTAAATAAGGGGCCCAAACTTGTGCACAATATTCTAATACTGACCTAACATAGCTATTATACACCTCGCTTATAATTTCCTTACTCCTGTAAATTACATTGTGATTTATTATAAGTAGCATCTTATTAGCTTTATTCCTTGCTTCCAAACACTGATTAGCTATTTTCAGATTACTGCTTATTATTACACCAAAATCTTTTTCTTGGTCCACATACTCGAGCCAATCCTCATTCATATCGTAGTTAAATCTTTTATTTCAGTAACCTAGGTGAAGAACCTTACACTTTTTACTATTAAAATTCATTTGCCACCTATCTGCCCACCCAAAAAGTTTATGAAAATGATTTTTAATCTTTATACATCTATCATTATTCCATATTGAAGTAGCTACTTTGGTATCATCTACAAATTTAGAAACCTTACATTTAAGTCCCTGGTCTAAATCATTTATATTTGAGGAACAATAGTGGCCCCAGCACCAAACCCTGTGAGATTCCAGTTTTCACTATTTCCCATGATTACTTATTGCCATTTAGTAGTACACACTGTCTTCTATTCCACAGCCAATTTAATTGAACCATTTACTACTCCACCTATACCACATTGTGATAACTTTTGCATCAACCTTATGTGGGGAACCTTATCAAAGACTTTGCTGAAGTCTAAATATATATCAACTGGATCTCTTCAGTCAATGAAGTCAGTAAAGTATTCCATAAATTCTAAAAGGTTTGACTGACATGATCTACCCTTTCTAAAACCATGCTCGAAGTCATACAATATCTATTATCATTCAAATATTTTTCTATACTACCTTTAAGTAACTTTTCCAAAACTTTTACAACCAGAGATGTTAAGCTAACTGGCCTATAATTTCCCATATCTTCCTTACTACCTTTCATATAAATAGGCATAACATATGCTGTTTTCCAGTCCTCTGGTACCTCACCAAATGTTCTTTTTGTGGC
>JABUQX010050869.1:22500-30797 GCA_015478945.1 Trachelipus rathkii
TTGCAACATGATTTTATAGCAAAAAGACAAATGGCATTTCTACAGGAATTGAAAGAGAAACTTGGCCAAGGAGAGATGTTAGTTATTGGTGATTTTTCTGAAAATTATTCATTTATCGTGCAAGATGCAGCACAGTCATTTCACTGGAATAACTGTCAAGCAACAATACATCCATATGTCATTTATTACCGCCAGGATAATAAATTAATGCATAAAAGTTTTGTTGCAATTTCTGAATGCAACCAGCACGATGTAATTGCAGTTAACCTTTTTCAAACTCGGCTAATAGAATTTCTTAAATTGTCTCATCAAATAACCAAAATATTTTACTTTAGTGATGGTTGTGCTGGCCAATACAAAAACAGGAAGAATTTTCTAAACCTTTCTTATCACCAAGAAGATTTTAAAGTTGATGCTGAATGGCACTTTTTTGCAACCAGTCATGGAAAAGGGCCATGTGATGGCATTGGTGGATCTGTAAAGAGGCTTGCCTCCAGGGCAAGCCTTCAAAGAACTGGAAATGACGATCATATTTTGGATGCATTTGCACTCTATAAATTTGCAGTTAAGACACTTCCATCTATTTCATTCACTTTTACGACTATGGAAGATCATGAAAAGCATCAGGAAAAGTTGGATAAACGGTTATCATATTCAAGAACTATTCCAGGTAAATCTATAAATTTATACAGTTATTTAAATAATTTAGATAAGTTTTCATATAATATATATAATTAAATGTCAAAATATATGATACATATGCATTTAATATTTGAACTACAAAATAGATTAAATAATTAAAATGTAATATTTATTTACAGGAACCCATCAAATTCATTTCATCAAACCTATCTGTAAGGGTCAAGTTGAAGTCTGCTCATATTCTTCTTCATCTGAATTCAGAAAAGAAAGTACATCTTTACTTCAAGGAAACACTATTTCATTAACATCTTTGAAAGGTTATTGCATTGCAGCTTATGATGAGCACTGGTATCTTGCCTGTATATTGGAAGTAAAACATGATAGTAATGAAGTAAGTTTGAGCTTCCTGCATCCTCATGGGCCTGCACCCTCCTTCGTGTTTCCATCACCTCAAGATGTACTCATCATTGATGTCAGTGACATCTTAATGAGTGTAAGCCCGGTAACAAAAACCGGAAGAACTTATACATTGACAAAGGCAGAATATGGAAAAGCTGAAAATATGTTTGCCAGTCGAACTAAAAAAAATTTAAATTTGTGTAAAATAAAGGATTTATATTTTGTTTTTATATATATATATATATATATATATATATATAATATATATATATATTATATATATATATATATAATATATATATATATATATATATAATATATATATATATATATATATATATATATATATATATATATATACATATATATATATATATATATATGATATATATATATATATATAATATATATATATAATTATATATAAATATATTATATAATATATTATTATATATATATATATATATATATATTATATATATATATCATATCATTATATATATTTAATTGTACTAAAAGGTTTTACAATAAAAGATAGTTCTTTATCAGTGTCCTCATTATGTAACCTTACAATATATCGATAAAATAAGAATCACTCTGTAATTTTAAAAAAAGTGAAAAAATGTGATATTTGTACTTATTAAATTGCTTATATTTTCTAAACCAAACCAAAACCAAAATTAATTCATTAAAAAAAATGAAATATACATATATAACAATAATTGAGCAAAGTTTGAAAAAAGTTGAAGAATAGGTTTTTTTCAAGGTCAAAGTCAAGGTCACCATAAGGTCAAATTTTTTATTTGACCTCCGAGGTCAAAATCATCTAAATAAATGTTGTACAGCTATTCAAGATCTATTAAATGGTCTTTACACGATGCTTCTAAGTGCCATAGAAGCCGAGATATTTTATTTTGACCTAGGACTACTCTCTCAAAATTGAACATTTTGACCAAAGTTTCAAAGGTCATATTTTCTGAACCGTATGAGCTAGAGACCTGCAATAAACGCCATTCATATTTCTCAACAAGATCTGTTAGTGTGCCATTTTTCATAAAAATCGAAAGGGGTCATGGAAAAAATTGCCAAATTTAAGTTGAAGTGACTTGGAATGCCCCATATATATATATATATATTAATCATTATAGTTTTATTGTAGTCCTGTAATAATTTTTCCAGTTAATTACAATTAGGTATTGAAAATATTATTTTTACAGGATGCTGCCATACGGGAAGTTCTTGAAGAGACTGGTCTTGAAATAGAAGTTACAACTTTGTTGATGGTGGAATCTGCGTCAGGATCTTGGTTTAGATTTGTTGTTACCGGTAATGTTTTAGGTAATTAAAAGCCTCACTCACTACATTAATTTTTCTTGAAAGGTTTCTTTTAATTTTCTTTAGTGTGATTGGAACTAAAATCTTTTAAAAACTATATTTGATTATAATTATATCATTGAGATATAGATTTATAATATAGTTTATAATATATACTTCATTAAAAGGTGGTGAATTAAAAACTCCAGCAATGGCTGACAGTGAATCTTTACAAGCGAAATGGATTACGGATCTGAATGAGCTGAGTTTACGAGGCAGTGATATATTATCCTAATTCAAAACTGCAAAACGGTTTATGCTTTGAAAAAAAACTGTGAAACTATCACAAACACACGCATTTAACCCTTCCACATGGCAAAACTTTTACTTCGTCTTATTATTATTGTACGGAAGAAAGCAAAGTAAGTATTGTCTAGGTGAATCATTTTATGATCTTGTGAATATCAGTTGTTAAAATTGTAATTTTGATTATATAAATAGGTTATAGCAATCCACACTTTAATTAATGTTAAGACACTTGACTTAATTATCCATTCGAAAACTATTCTTGACTAGTTGAATTAGCCTCATAACTTGATATCCTTTTATTTTATTTTATTTATGTTTGTATTTAAGCATGGTAAGGGAAAGGCTGGCATTTTGTGAAATAATGATTTTCAATTTTTCAATTGTAGATACACCGGATCAATGATAATATTTATTAGTTCATTTTCATGTGAATTAAAAAAAAAAAAAAATAAAATATATATATATATATATATTATAATATATATATATATATGACATATAGATATATTATATAATATATATATATTATATATATATATTATATATATATATATATATATATATATAATATATATATATATATAATATATAAAAGTATCAATAGAAAGTAAAATATAAAAGTATTATTATCCATTTGAATGGAGGCGGGTTTATGCAAAGATCCCCAGGTGGGGATGGCAGAATGGTGTTAGAATGGAGATGAGTGTGAGGGTGCGCCTACCTATTAGGTGCGATAATTTGGGTTCTGTTGGCGAATCTGAGAGGTTGAGAGATTGGTAGAGAGATTTGGCAGGGTGTGTAAAAAGAGGGGGCTTGAAAGGAAAACGTGGAAAGAGTAGGTTATGTTGGTGTGATGTGAGGACCAACCTCCTCAGGTGTGAAGTTATGTTAGATGGTGAGCAGCTGACAAGTGTCTGAGTTTAAATATTTAGGGTATATGTTGGATGAGAGGGAACGGATGATGCAGAGTGTAGTAGCGGAAGTTGTGAATGCAGGAAGGTGGCTGATGCAATTAAATCGTTGGGTGAATGTAAGGGACTAGGTCTTGAGTGTGCATAGGGTCTTGACAGGAGGGTATGGTTTACCTGTGTTAATTGATAGTAATGAGACTATTCTGGAATAAGAAGTAAGATCTAAAGTTCAATGTGTTCAGATGACAATCTTAGGGGTGGCTAGGTGTGAGAAGAATGATTAAAATGAGGAATGAACTTCATGTAGAGAGTGGTGTGGTGTGAAGAAAGGGTAAATGAGAGAATAAATGAAAGATGTTGAGATGGTTTGGTCATATGGGAAAGAGGTATGAATGATAGTCGGTTGGTTAAGTGGATGTATCGTGGCGAGTGGTGTTGGAAACCGACCGGGCTGCGGAGACCGCAAGAAAAGGGATTAACGTCAGTAAACGATATTTTGAAGGAGAGGAAATGTGAGTTTGTAGAGGTGAGCAGAAAGGTGTAATAACAGGAGTGAATGGCCGGGGATTGTGGGGGCATGGTTTGTGGCCCACCTGGGCCAAGGATGAACCCTTATAGGCACGATCTTACCCATAGTGAGGGCCATCTCGTGTCCCATGAGCTTAGGGTGGATTCTTTCTGACTGCGATGAGTTCTCACTAATTAATGGGTACTGAGGGGGCCGGTAAGGCTGGGCTTTCCTTTGGACTTTTTATGTCCTGTTCTTCTACTGCTTTTCTTTTCCGGTGCTCGTCACGCACACCTTACTCCCATTCTTGGGAAAATAGAAGGCAGATAAAGAAAGAAGAAAAAAGATATATATAACATATACTATATAATATATAACTATATATATAATAATTATATAATCTATATATATTATATAGATATATTCATATATATATTATAGTATATTATATTTATATATATTATATATCATCACCCAACCCTTAACATGGGTACAGGATGCATAAACATGCACCGGAAAACAGAAAAGTAGTAGAAAAAATATGACGAAGTCGAAGAAGAAAGCCCAGCCTTACCCTCCCCCTTTATACTTATTTAGTGAGAATCCGTCGCAGTCAGAAAATCCCACCCTAGAGCTTCATGGACCAGCGACAGACCCTCCACTATGGCATCTCACCAATGTGGGGTTCATCACTTGGCCCAGGTGGGCCACAACCATACCCTTTACAAAACCCCACCATTCACTTGCCTATTATGCACCGTTTTCCCTTCTCGCCTCTTTAACAAACAATTCTCTCTCCCAGGGCATTCCTTTACTGACTCAATCCACTTTTTCTTTGGTCTCCCAGCCGGTCTATTCCCCAGCACACTCACCACGTGTACATTACCTCTTGACCAACGAACTTCTGTAATCCATCCTTTCCCACAATGACAAAACCTCTCAACATACTCTTCCATTTATTTTCACATTTTACCCTTTCTTCACACAACTTAACTCTTCTATATGGGTTCATTTCTCTATTTTATCAATTCTTTTGTACAACCTATACACGCCATAGATCTGTCTCCATCGAACACATTCTACTTTTAAATCTATACCCCTCTTATCTCAAGGGACCGTAGTGTGGGCTCACTACTCATACTCAATTAACACAGGTAACAACATACCCCTCATGTAAAACCTAGCCACTCAAGACTTAGTCCCTTACATCCACCCAAACCGATTTAATTGCACCAGCCACCTTCCTGCCATTCAGAACTTCCTACTACACCTGCATCATCCGTTCCCCTTATCCCATCCAACATATATCGTAAAGATATGTAAACTCGATACTGCTTCCGCTGCTCACCATGCTAACATAACTTCACACCAGGACTGTCCTCACTCCCAACCATAACCTTACTTTTATCTTACGTTTACTTTTAAACCCTCCCTTTAACACGCCCCTGCAATCTCCTCTAGAATACCTCAAACTCTCTTCAATTCACCTCACAAAAACTCCAAATCATCCGGCACATAATAGATAGGGGCCACCCTCCCACTCACCTCCATTCTCCATCATTCTTAACACCCATTTGTCCTTGCCACCTCCCCATCCTCTAATTTCTTTCACAACTCCATTCATATACAAATTAATAACCAGGGACATAACACATCCCCCTGCCTCACTCCGCCTATTAATATATCTAAAACCAATCCTTTTGGACACCATTTAGTCTTTACAGCACGGCTTCACTATCGTCATACATACTTTTTGATTCCATTCCCGAAGCCTACCACTAGCACTGCCTAGAGCCTTAACAAATTAATCCTATGCATACGCTGTTGCAAATCCCATAAAACCTAAATACAATTTTATTCTTCTTCTCCCTCATATTCTCAGTCATTTGTTTCAATGTTAAAGATTTGATCCACACATCCTCACCACTCCTAAAACCCCGTTCTTCACCAATCAGTCCTTCCAGTCACTCCGACGCACTCTTTCAACTAAAAATAAGCATTATATCTTTCCCTACAAACACTCCGATAAACTACAATTCCCCATAATTCCTACAGTTGCCCTTATCTCCCTTACCCTTTATATAAGGTAGTATTTACTGCCTCTCTCCATCCTCGGAACTATACCCCTTCCATAAACCCCATAAACGCTTATTACACAACGTTCTAAATCCCAATTTCAAGCACCATCGCACCTCCTTTTATCATTCACCCAGTAATTGTCATCCATACCTGCCAGATTTACCATCTTTCAACTTTCTCCCTCTACCCCATACCCTCCTTGCTAATGACGTGATTCCCCAAAATACCTACTTCATGCACCATCAAAACCCACACACACTCACTATCATTCTTCATTACTGTTGAATATTATACGAATGTTCGAGTGATCTTTCCACACTTCCCTCACATCCATTTCATTAGTTACAAAAGCACCATCCCTATTTCATTATTCTAAGCAGTTCCCCTTATTCTCTTCTTAACCTTTCGCGCCTCCTTCCAGAAAAGCTTCCTATTCCTTCTAATCCCACCATTTCATCCTCCATTCCCAAACTGGTTTCACTTTATCTTCTGTTTTCTTCCTACGGATGCTACCTTTTTAGTATTTTCTTTTTCCTCCTTATATACTCAAGCATCTTTCTTTTGGAACTTCATTATTGGCTTTTTAGTACATACAACCACGCTTCTTTTTTACTTTTAACGCTTGCATCACCTCTTCATCCACCACTCACTGTTAAACATTCTTACTTCCTACTTTACACATCTCCATACTTCCTTTGCACTGCTAACAAACTGCTCCCTTCATTTGCTCCAGATTTGTTCAGTTTCAACTTGTTACCATTCAACTGATTTACTTGCCGAGCGCTCTTAGATACTTATCCTTATTATCTTGTTCACTTACTTCTCACTTTTCTTAATTCTACCCACCTTCTTTCCCGTTCATCTTCTCTCTATTCAACCCTCCCCCAACTTAATTTAATTACATAGAACACATAATGAGCCCGATAATCCCATTCCTAATCCGCTCACACTGGAAATTTAACATCCAACACATACTTTCAACATCTCCTTCTTCACCAACACAAAATCATCATACTTTTCACTTCGATATCATCTCTACTTACACCAACTCCTAGTATAACATTATCCGGATACTTTATGCTATAAAGAAAGTATTCAACTTACCACACAACCTCTCCTCACAAGTCCCAATCACCTCTTCCTACCATTTTCTCATTTTCTAGCGACACCCCAAAAACGCACCTGTTATACCATTCTTATTCTGTTCCACCTATCCAAACCATTTAGGTCCCCACTAACACAAATCCAATCTGAAGCTCCTACTCACCCCATCCAAAACATCATTCATATTATCCCCAAGAAATTGTGCTCTTTGCCATTTCCCTCCAGGTGTGATCTATACGTCACAACCACAACCATACCTTACCCTTTTCAAACTTAAAATTAACCATTAGAATTCTGAGGAACTCGCCACCACAAGTCTACCATACGCTCTGTACCACATAAGTCACTCCATTCCAAAATTGGGCACTCCTCTACTCCCCCTCTTCAATTCCTTTCCACACCCAGGCACACACACATTTCACACCAAACACTCATTTTCACGTTTCCTTTCATCTTTGTTTTCAGTCACATCGAGCAAATCAAATTTTCGCCCTTTCTAAATAAATCCAATCACCTCTCTCTCCTCCACAACATTCTATTTCCTTGACATTCCAGTGTACCCATACGATTCATACCAATTCGCCCCGAAAAATTAGAAGTCCCGTTTAGCGATTAACACATTCTCAGAGGCCTTGCATCAGCATTCCAACCCAGAGAAGGTGGTATGGGGAGCAACCCAACTACTAACCAATGATAATATAATATATATACTATATATATATATATATTATAATATATATATATATATATATACCTATATATATTATTATATTATATTATAATATATATATAATAATATATATATATATATATATTAATTATATATATAATATATATATATATATAATATCCGAGCTTAAATTGAGTTTAAATATTTAGGGATATGTTGATGAGAAGGAAACGAATGATGCAGAGTTGTGTAGTAGGAAAGTTGTGGAATGGCCCAGGAAGGTGGCCTGGTGCAATTAAATCCGTTGGTGAATGTAAAGGACTAAGTCCTTGAGGTGGCTAGGGGTCTTACCATGGGATAT
>JABUQX010050870.1:0-87500 GCA_015478945.1 Trachelipus rathkii
TATATTAATAAGTATATATATGTATTATATATATATGATATAGTATATTATAATATATTATAGTATAATAATATATAATATATATATGAATATTATATAATATATAATATATATTATAGGGGACGAGGACTTGGAGTAGGTATAGGAAATATGAGTAAAGGTTAATATTATATATTTATTATATATATATTTATATATAATAATATATAATAATATATATATGTAATATATTAATATATAATATATAGTTATATCATTATATATATATATATTATAGCATAATATTTGATCAAAACTGTACTTGACTATATTTTTACTCGAAAATTTTCTAAGATTCAAATATTTATACTTCAGAGATTAGTTAAGCTATAAGGATTTTTTTGGTATTTAGATTTTTTAATTATTATAAAAAATTGACATCTTTAGCGGCAAGCTTCTGCATAATTCCCCAGAAGACAGAAGCTTCAGCACTAAAATTGACAATTTTCTTAACAATATTATTATATAAATAATAATAATAATAATATTATAAATATAATAAATAAAATAACTATTAAAATAATAGTAATAATTAATAATAATTAAATAAATAGTAAATAAAATCAACATCATCATCATCATCATCTCATCACTCACCTTCTTTCCCCAAGACTGGGTAAGGTGTGTGAGAACATGCACCAGAAACAGAAAATAGTAGAAAACTTGACCAAAGCGAAACATGAATGCCAGCTCTTGCCAACCCCTTTATTGATACCTTAAGTTGAGAACTTTGCCACATTAAGAAAAATCCACACCTAGGCATTACGAACTTCAAACGCTTGGAATCACTTGTGGCACTCTCGTTCTATGTAAGGGATTCATCCCTAATCCAGTTGGCGGTTCTATGAAACCTACCCCTCGACAAAACCTGCTGCATAATCAATTCACTACTTATGTCAACGACTTTCTTTCTCGCATGCTGCCAAACTAAAATTCTTCCTTCAAGTGCATTTGCTTTTACTTAAAGCTCAGAATCAACTATATACTACCTGTACATCCAAAACTGGTCGACTCCCAGCACAGAGCACCACTATATGTCCCTAACCAACCGAGTAGCACCGACGTAATCATCTATTTCTCTCACAATGGCACCCAAACCATCTCAATGATAAGATTCATTGATTCTCTCATTTATTCCTTTTCCACACCACACAATTCCTAATGCGTTCATCCTCATTTTTATCATTCTTCTCTTTTACTAATCAGGGTTGTGAGTCGGAGTCGAGTGAGTTCGCGAGTCGGGGATCGTAGTTTTGAATGAGATGGATAAGTCGCAAGTCGACAATTTTTATGAAAAGGGTAGTCGGTCGCGAGTCGGATCAGATTCGGTGGTAGAACGTCTGTTAATTTTCAAAAGGAGGGGGATGAGGAGAGGAAGGAGGGAGTAGGAGTCGAGAAAGTTAATTTTCAAAAAGGGTGGTGAGTCTGGGCAGTCACGTGAGTCACGAGTCGGAGTCGATAATTTTCAAGGGGTCGGAGTCGTAGATTCGGAGTCGGAGTTCGGAGTCGGAGTCGGAAAATTTTTGAACTAACTCCACAACCCTGGTTGAAGGGACCGACTCCAAAACGGCCCATGCCTAACACACCCTAAGATTGTACACTAGAACACATGAACACTTTGTACCTTACCTCATATTCCAGACCATGTCACTACTTATCATATTAACACATGTGACAATCTACCCTCATGTAAGACCTAAAGCATTCAAGACTTTAGTTACCTTTACATCCACAAGGATATTAATGTACCAACCCACCTTCCTTGCCATTCACACTTTCCTACTTACACTCTGCGAATCATTCGTTTCCCTTTTTCATCCAAACTCTTAGTGCTACAAAAACTTCTTCTCTTTATATATTTATAATAGCATTTGATACTCACTATATAGTATATAATATATATATAATATATATAATATATTAGCTACATATACCGTATACTAACTCATAATATACGGTCCATTTATAATATTTTATTATAAGCTGATATAATCATACCCCTAGTATTATAGGCTACGTACTATATATACTCACTTATGAAGTAATCTAAGCCCCTCTTTACAGTACTCTGGCGAAAGAGTCCGAGACTCTGACTCACCGAATACTATGGAAAACGACAGGTTAAACGGACTGCTATGATGAGTGTACACCAAAAAATTTATTTTGACCAATTATGACATTTTGTAGTTCAAAAACTTTTTATTTACTAATTTATTTCAATTAATATTTTTTTATCTTAATTTAATTTTTCAATTTCGAATTTCTTAACAAATTTACTTTATTATTATTCGCAAGTATAGTAATTATATCAAGTATATTTTAATTAAAATAATTTTTTATTTATAAATATTAAATCATTAATTATCCATACAAATGATTGTATCTAGTTTTATGTCTTCTTTCTGGGTTGTATATATTATATATATATATATATATATATATATATATTAGTGTTTATCATAAAAGAAACATATTTATTATTTATATTAAATATATGTATATAAAATAGAATAATTATTATAAATACTTTTTAAAATGCTTATAGAAATAAACATACTGTAAAGACGAAGTCAGTTAAGTCCAAATACCATGCACAAATATTAAATGTGTAATAAACTATATGTGACCGCACTCCATTAACTCACCATGGCCAAATGATCGAAATTAAATAGTAGGTAACGTGCCTAATGCATTTTCATCTAGCGCCATTTTTTTCTTACTATAAACAGATTATAGAACAATCTACATTATTTTCGCTTAACCATCGGTAATTAGGCTTATTATAAGGCAAGTTTATGACTTTTATAAGTGGTAAGTTGCCATTGGTGAGAAAGTGTGAATGTATTTTGATATTATGTAATATTATCCTTATTTATGTAGCCTACTAGAACCCATGAGTGAAGTGAATATATCGTGCCAATTTTGTATATATTATATCATTTACGCATCTAAATTAGCTAGTTATTTCCACGTAGCTAGCCCTTGGATCAGCACTAAAACCAAGGGCCTATTGTCTTCTCAGGGGCTTCCTAGTAACAAAACTATGCCCAAATTTCCTTTTGTATATAACACTTGAAATTTAGTGAGTTAGCACACTGTAGGGCCTTAATGGTTTTTGTTAAAGTAATCTATTTATATATTATAACTGTATTTTATTTATTTTATGCATTATTTTATATAATCACTATAAGGAGGTATGCAAATTATAAATTATTTTTTTTATTCAATGATTATACCCAGGACACTGGGGGTGTCTTCACAGCAACCCTCTCATTTGCTTTCACAATTAAAGCTGCCTACACAGCTAGTATTACAACTGATTTCACGGTTCTTGAAAAACCTCCTGATTGTTGAAAAAACTTTCACTGCAAAAGAAGTTTCTGACACAGCAACCACCATCAGAACATTACATGTGTATGATTTCCCGGAGTGACGCAAGAGACCTACTCTGTAGAAGTAGGCCTCCAAACTCCAGCACATCTAACTCAGATCTCAAGCCTTGTCCAGCTTTTTCTGTTCATGATTTGGAACTCCTCGGCCGTCTCACAGCTAATCCTCTTTCTACTGTTAAAAGGACAGAGCTTTAAATTTAATTATATTATTATTTATTATTATTATTCATTATATATTTATTATTATTATTATTATGTATTATTATTTATTCATTATTATTATATTATTAATATTATTATTACCTATTTTTATCTCTCAAATATCTTTCTCTATATTTCTTATAGTTTAGTTTTGTTATGTTTAATTTTATTTTTATTTTTTTACTCTTATCACTATTGCATTTTTTTATCACCCGAATACAGATTAGTTCAGCCGAAAACAGAACTTATATTTCAAGCAGAGGAAAGCAGAATACTTTATCATATCCGGTAGAAACAGATTAGTATCATGCCGAAAACAGAATAGTTTTTCAAACCGAAACAATAAGTTCAAGCCATGACACACAAAAAATTTCCAGTACTTTTTTTTTATATTTTTTTATTCAATTTTCTTTCGAAAAAACAAAATTAGTTAAATTACACATTTTGCAGTCAAGCTTTACAATATTTATTTATTTTTTTTGTATTAGTGCTGTTGTTTCCTCTTTTAGCACTCTTCTGAATTTTCCTCTATCTTCCCTCTCTTACACATGATCTCCTTTTCTCTAGCTTCACTTCTATCCTGACACTCTCATGGATTAGACGGATTCCACTATCCTTCCTCCATACTACTCCCATCGCATGTTCGTTCTCTACCCACCTTCTATTCGCACCTCCCTGAGCTTGGTTTCTCTATCTCTTTGTCTCGTATTTTGTCTTGCACTGTTGGCTCGATGAAACAGACAATACTCTGTATTTTCTGTCTTTCTGCTCCGTGAAAAGATGTCTCGCTCCGATAAGAAACTCCATTTCCCCACCTTAGCCTTCCTCTGAACACTCCTACACTGCCTTCGAGATCTTTTGGTCTCCGCAGGCTCCTACTCGGTGGTGAAGCAATTAGTTAACGATGAGTTGCTACGTTGGCACCTCGCTAGGTAATTATCTCAGAACCTGGCTAGATTTTCCTGAGTTCAGATGCTGTCCTTGTTAAGGTCCTACCACTCCACAGGAAAATTAGCTTTATTTCGAACTTTTTGTAGCAGAAAACCTTCGCACGACGTTCATATTTTCTAGCGTCAATGGACACGTAAGCTTTCTTTCTTCATGAGGTAGCAGTATAGGGAAAAGATGGTCTCCTGCCTCCGTTTTCAACTTCAAATGCCCGCCGCTATTTCTGCCCCACTGTGGACTGTCTCCATTTTTTTGGCAGTTTAAACCTTCCCCTTTCCTTCTACCTCTTAACTAAGGAGTCATGGCAGGGTTCTTCTCCTTAATACTTGTTCTTCCCGCCGCACCCCTTGCGGTTCTTCGGTTCCCCTTCCACTCCTGCTGCTACTTAATTTATCTTCCCTCCATGTACCACCACTTCATCCCTTCTACACCATTAGCCATCTCCACTCTCTCTCTCCACGCGGCACTCTCACACCCATGTTTCCTCCCGTTTGTTCGTGTTTATAGGACCCGTCTTTTCACTTGGAACATGCATGGCAGACATCAAGGCGAGTGATGTCCATCTTCCGTCATTGGCTACTCTACTCAAAGGACTTTCTACGTTCCCACCTCGCAAACCGCTCCTCTACAGTGAGTCGCTTATTACATAGACTTCTACCCACCCCAAGCCCTCAGCAATTATCCAAATGGGATTGTTTTTAACTCCAAACCTCACGGTTTGTCTGAAAGCGCATAAGTGCACCAACCCTGCACTTTTTCGGGAACCCCCTACCAGCCGGTCCGTAAGCGCGAAAACTGTATCCAGCTGGTCCACCCCTTTTCGTTTGTGTCTTCCTCTCCGCCTTCCTCGTCCAGGATGCCTGCGCAATTTTCGACATGGTCTACAAACCTTTCTCCGATCGATACCGGAGCGTTCTTATTCTTGTATTGCCTATGGATACTACCCAAAAGTATCGCTTCCCTTCTTCCTACCGGGCTTCTTTACGCAGCAATGTTGTTAAGGGTAACCATCCAGTCTATGGTGAGCGCCGTGCCCTTAGACCTCTTCTCCGCCGCTAATTTACCTGGTGTAATTCGTGTCGCTGACGTTACCCACCCATTTTTGGGAGCTGATTTCTTTGTTCATTTCGACCTTATGGTCGATCTAAGAAATACTATGAGAGATTTCGATGAGACACGCTCGTACGTCCTCTTCTTCTGCAGGTACCGAATTTTCTTCTCTTCTTAAAGCATCTCTGCTGTGCCCTTCTTTGGTACCTCCCTTTCGTTCACCATCGCAGAAGATTTTCCGGGCTGTTGAAACCCTGTTCTTCTTCCTCTCCTGTTACTCCTCGCGCCACCATATAGAGACTACGGCTCTCCCACCTTTGCTCGTGTCGGCGTCTGCCTCCTGAACAAGTCAAGGCAGCCAACGAGTTTAAGCACATGCTTCGAAAACTTGGTATCGCCGCCCTTCCAAAAGTCATGTCCTCCCCCCTCATATGGGTCCCTAATAGTGTTTCTGATTGGAGGTCCTGTGGAAATATTTAGGCTCTGAAAACGCTTGTACGATACCAGAACGCTATCCGGTCCCGCACATCCAGTCTTTCACCTCTAATCTGGCCAGACTAGAAATCCACATTGTGTTAGTATCAATTGATCTTGTCAGCTGACCACGCAGAATCCCAATCGCACCTTAGAGCACGTAACCAGAAGACCGCCATCATACACCCCTTTTGAGCTCTTGGAGGTAAATCACGCATGCCTTTCACGGTTTGAGGAGGATGCAAGCGTCGGAATTCAACGCTCATCGATGACGCTCTTAGAGGTCTCACCTTCGCCTTTGCTTATCTGATGAGCACTCCTAATAGCTTCCCTCAGTCTCCTGCCTAACATGAAGCTAAACATCTCGTGCAGTTCTTGCCAAGGTTAGGACGAATGTGCATGCGTTCTACTAAACACCTCTGCTATAAGTTGTGTTTTTTGGCTTGTCCCTTCTCTTACCTTAATTTCTGAACACACTGTTTAGCGATTGCATTTTGTCCTCTTGCAGAGCGCCGTGAGCCATTTCGTCACCTTCCCTAGGCCTAGTCTCTCAGAATGCAGCGATTCTGTCAGTTGATTCGCAAGCATGACTTAATCTCTATCATATCGTGTTCTTAACGGGCGCTGATATTTCTTCGACCCTCACCGCTCTCATCGACCATAGCACCGAGCAGTTCTACAAAAGTGACTGGTACTAGACGAACTACTCTGCTTTGGATCTTCCAAAGAGAGCCACCGCTTCTGCCACGAAGCTCTAGATCCACCACCATGACATCCATAACTCCTACTCACAAGCGTTACACAGTAGAGACCTCAGTCGCGATTTTAGCACTGTCGTGCACGTTCTACTCTATAAAAACACATGTGGTAGGTAGTGGAGCTCTGTCACATGTCGCCCATGTCCTCACAAAGTTGCACACGCATCCTAGAACTGAGTGAACACGTGCTCTCGGAGTGCACTCAGTTATTCTCATTTATCTTCAGCTCTTTCTCTCATATATTCGCTACTATTCTGGAAGGAGATGCCGTAGTTTCCACATACTCAGATGACTCACAATACCACTTACTCCTTCCTATTTGTTCTCAATAAAACGAAACTCAGAACACTCTCCACATCGTAAGGACTCGCTAGCTTTACTTTCTGAATATCTTTTTCACAATAAATCGATAAATACTGGTGTCAGACAGTAGTTCAGGGTTGTACACCAACTTTCACTGCTTACCGTCTGTAACCTCTCCCGAACGAAATTGATATATATCAACGACAAGATTACACCTCTTACCCAAAAGCGACTAACGACGTCAAATATGGCATACTACGTCCTCCTATGTAGGTACCTCAGTATCTGCGATGCCACAAGAAAATCCTTCTGCTCAAACAGCTGAATGCCTACTCCAACTTAGCTGGTGAGATAGAGCAATGAAAACATATCTGTGCTCAGCGATGTCTTCGTTCGCGAAATCTCCTCTCCTTTCTAGCAATGCAATCGATTCACGCCTCAATGTCTGTTAATCTTGTCCTCAATCTTCACCTCGGCCTCTCGTCCTTCACCCTGCACGTACGAAGCTATTCACGCGAGAACTGGTTGCACTGCCGCATTTGCTTGCTGGGTGCCCTATTCTGACGTTGTTTGACCAACGTAGACTGATTGTGTAACTGCATTCGAACTTCCCTGATTCACAGCAGTTTTCTAAGGTTCTCCACTCCCGTCACGCCAAGTCCCCGATAGGCAGCTTTCATTACCGCCTGGTTGCTCCGACTGTTGCACTCTATCGTTCCAGCATTCGACATCGTAACCTATCCTCGCTTTGCTGCGATCTCCCCCGCACAGTTCAAGAAAAAGAACAATCACAGCGAGTCTTAGTGCAAGATCAGTTACACGAATTGGAAGACCGAAAGCGTCCCACTTATGCCGTGGCTACTGCTTCCCAACGCGGAAATCCATAGCTAAGCTTTCTATGGCAACTCTCATTGGATTCGCGTCTTATTGGTGTTGCCGCCTTCTGTCACAACGCGACCAAGTAGACCTATATTGAATCCTTCTTCATATATGGTAGAGATTTATGTATCTTCTTGGTTTCAGAAAGATTCACAACGACTTCTTCAATCCCAAAAGCAAACGGCAATGAAGTTAACGTTTTTCCACCTCAGCTAAAAGGCTTCTCTTCTAGCTCAGTGCCCTATTCCTAACAAATTGAACTGACGCTCTCACCTTCGTAATGCTTTGGCATTCGCCCGCTGTTAAGAGGAATCGCTCTGTTCGTGCTAGCTGATTTGTGTATGTTCTCCTCTATCGTCTTCCCTATCAAAGCAATCTTCTTTCTTACAGTTTTATTATATCCTCCTTCTACAGCCGACCCGTGCTTGAGCATATACTTACCGCTTGAATGAGCTTCTCGTCTGAGTGATGAACAACTTTCACTTACTCGTCTCCACACTCACAAGTGCATTCCTTAATTATATCTAATCCTAAGATCACTTCTATTCCTTTCAACCCATGTCTTTACGTTTCGTAACTAATGTAACTCAACTCGCAACCGCTCTCTCTAACCTAAGTCAGACGGACCTTTTCCAGTTGAACTTATAGAAGGAGTAAATTTACTTCACGATCCATCCACAGTGTACAATGTAATCGTCGAGCACACCCGCTCTGCGAACCTGAAGTACTTTGGACAGCTGTTAGATAGAAGCTAAGTAGTGCAACACAATTTATAAGCCCACTAGGAATGGAAAGGTATTCGATAACCACTTCTATGTACTTTTAACGTTGCAAAGTTTTAGCGTCTTGCACCTTATGCTCAGTAGAAGTACAATGATATACAAGTCCGATATACAGGATGACCAACCGTTAGCAGCGCCAGCGAAAAGAAAAACTTGAATTGATTGTTTAAAGACCGCTGAGTGAGTTGAACATTTGTTGGTAAAACAAACTCTTAACAATCGAAAATTTTACCTATCCACAGCGTAACAACTTTGTAAATAAGAGAAGATGAATCTGGCTGGTGTTCAGTTTGTGCCACTATCACAGTGAGCACTATATCACTCTTGGGTATAGTCACCAATATGAAGGAGTAAGTGAGTTTTGACATTTTATTTATGTAGGAACACACTTCATATGACTGATAATAACTCTATAATGATGTATTGATTTGTAAAAAGGATATTTAGAGAACATATTGTTCGCGGGATAAGGAATTTGACGCTTCTTCGGTCCACTCTCGGGGTTCTTCTCTTTTTTAGGACTTCGTCATTTGTGCGTTTCCACCCTCTTTACGTCCTCGATCCCAACCGACCTAACATAAGCATTTGTAATTATATAAGTTATACTAAATGTATTCAACAATAATTTAAGTAAAATACATGTTTAAAATACACTTTATTAATTTCATTGGTCCTGGGAGATTCCTTATAATGAAAGGATATACGAGGCATAAAATATAATTTTTAATATTATATATACGTATCCTCGAATACTGTTACTATATATAGAGACCTATCTTATATATATATATATCCGGTGAGTATATACTTAATATAAAATATATATAGTAATAGGGATGATCATTTCCTTTCTATTCTGTTGTACTTCTACCCTTTCTCAAGTTGATATATAAAGAAAGAAGACATAATACTAGAAACATTTTGTTTATGTGTTCACAGGACCTAACTAGTTTCATGTAATAAAAACAATTCTTTTATTAAAAACAATTTTAGAATATTCATCTGCACTAATCTTTATCAGTCTCAGATATTATGGGAAGAAATTCAGGCTAGTATAGTATCATAAGTGTTGATGAAAAAATCTATTATGTTGAATTATTGAAAATTAGAATTTTCATGAAATACGAAAATCTGTCAAAAATTCTGAGAATAAATTATCCTGTTGATATAATTAAATCGTTAATCAAAATCAAATTTTTTGTTGTACACTCATTAATTCTAAGACACCGTATTAAAATCCTGTCGTTTTCCTTATAAGTATACATTCTTAGTCAAGCGTCTCTCGATTTTTCAGAAGAGTACTGAAAGAGCCTTTATTCTGTACTGATTCCCATGATTGTGGCGAGTAGTATCATCAAAGCCTTTTTTCGTCGACGAAGAAAGTCAGTCTCCTTTAGGTACTTTGAGACAAAAATAATCTTATTTCTTCAATACTCAGTTTTCTTGTCTTCCAAATTTTATACCATAGAGCTTCTAGCTCTTCCTTTATATATGCCTATTTTATAAGTTTTAATACAAACTTTGAAACATCAATTACTAGAAGCGTTCCTCAAATGAAAGACATACCAAGTGGAAAAGGAAATTTGACATGCACAGCAAAAGGCACTATTTATTCTTCAGATCAGAAACAGGCATTAATTCACCTCAAAGAAAGAGGATTATTAATCCAAATTTATACTGAATTATTATGGATCTTCCCGAACTCCGTGGGATTTTGCTGGATGACTTGCTGCGTGCTGCTGACCGCAATCTGACCTAACAATCTCCTGTGGTATATGCAAAGTTCAAGTCCTGTTGAGTCGGCGATTTGACTTAGCTTCTTTTAACACTTCATGTGTGATTTTTTTTTCATCTTTCCGATGGCTTCTAACCATTTCCACAATGTTGTTGAATGTGCTGCGGTTTTGACGATATCCAAGGTCTGGATTGTGCGAGTAGCATTTAACAAGCTTCTAACCATCGCAGAGAGTACTCCCGATCAATATCATAGTCATGTTGAATGACGACTTTCGTGCCGCTTAATGCAGTTAATATGCCACCCACGGCTTCAAAGTAATTATACATATCTTATAATATATATAATATTATATATGTTATATATATATGAATTGTTATATAATTATAAGAATAGTATAGTTATAGGTATATACCTATGTATGTGACTACTACTTATATATATATTATAATTAATAGTAATAACTTTTTTAAAGCTTACTTGATGAGGGATATGGATGTAAATATGTGTAATTACTGGTCATATATATATAGTATATATATATTTATAGTATTATATATTAGATATATTTTATTTTACTTACTTTATATAACATTACGATTCGAATTATATATATCCACCTGTGATTAATTATATGTTATTATTATTAGTTATATATATATATAAAATAAGGTATATATTTAGTATATATATAAATATATATATTTAGTGGGATAAATACTGAGTCAAAATTTGACTGTTTGCGAATGCGGATTGCGGTATGCGGATCTTGAAATGAGTGAGGATGCGAATGCGATCTAAAAGGTAGAGAGATGCGGACGATGTTTACTCTTTGAAGGGCTTTGAATTGAGAAACAAATGGTGATTAATATATAATACTATAGTATACAATCTATATATATGAGTAGTATGAGTTAATAATATTTTTTTACTTATTTTACAGTAGTTATATTTATTTATATATATATATTATATATATATTTATAGGTATATTATGAGTATATATAAAGGGATGTCTATAGTTTCATGGCCGTATCTTCGTAAAATAATATTGTATATATTATATATTGATTATATTATTATAATTAAATAATATAAAAATTGTATATTAATATTGATTATTATATATTAATTTGATGGTAAAATATATATGATATAATATATATTTAATGATTCTTTAATGTAGTAGTTTATATAAATATATTAATTTATTTACATTTTCTCTCCACCAACTCCGGCATCCCTATTCAAGGAGTAATAGTTGTTTTGCACACCTCAAATATTCATCAACAACTAAACCGCGAAAATACGCAGATGAGCACAATGAATCTCAGCTTTAAAATCAGAGGAGATTAAGTTCAGCAGAAGACAGTAGATGATTGAGAATTATCTTCTGTAACACGAAGGGGGAGCAGGAAAGAAGAGGTTGAAATTTTTGTTGAAATATTTGTTGGAATTTTTACCAACATCAAGACAGAAGCACAAGCTATATAAAAGTGCTAAGTTGGGTATTATTCCGATGTATTTTCTCACAGAACACTCTTTAACGCTAAAAAAAAACTATTAAGGAAGTCTAAAGTTAGTTATTTCTTATGATAAATTCTAACAGACTCAAAACAATCCACTTTCTCAATGGGGTATATGTAATAAACGACATTTTGAACCGTCACAAAAAAAAAATGAAAAAAAAAGAATTAAAAGTAGATGATGAAACAGTTACAAACACATAGTTAGTAAAATAAATTCCTACTTTACTACCTTAGGAGCAATTTTAGCAGCTGAAGTTGCTGAGAAAGAAGTGTTCTTTGCTGGGTATTTAAAACCCACACGATGGGCAGAGATGAGTTCGAAAGAATATCAGCATCTGACGTTGAGTGTGTTATAAGTGGTCTGAAGAATTAAAAACCGACTTTCAAAGTGTCCCAAACTGAATCTACAAATACTGCAAAAATGAAATCTCGCCTGTATTAGCCACCCTCTATGACAACTCTACTGAACTAAATCATTACATAAGTGAATTAAAAATTTGCAAAAGTTCCCCCCCTATTCACAAAAATGCTGACACCTCCACCCGAAAATTTTCTGTCAGATCTCAATCCTGTATACAAATCGTAAAGTTCTTAAAAAATTTGCTCAGCTTGCTAATTATTTTTATGAAAATGGGATTCTCTCACAAACCTATTTTGGCTTTACCAAAAACCACAACAGAGAAGATGTTCTTATCTTCCTTACTGAAAAGTTATACGAAGCAGTAAAGGATTGAAAAAAAACAAAAACATGTGTTTCTTTTCTATTTAATTTCTCTGAAAAAGCATTCGATGGGGCAGTTTCCAACCACAACCTACTCTTAAGCAAATTAGGGAGACTTGGTATTCAGCTGACTTGCTTAAACTTTTACAATGGTTTTTCCCGCCAAATATATAAACATCCTTGCTGTGTGTCCATATTTTGGCGCGTAAAATTAAGAAGGTGAAGGAGTATTGGTTTCATTCCTCAAACTTTGGCTTTTCATTTTCCCACGGTGGTTTCGTCCCAAGGGGCTTTTCCATACTTGGGTGCCCCACTGTTTTTTAAATTTATATATACCAAAATTAACTTTTCCAAAAAGTTGTCACAGTTTCAATTTTACCACTTTTTTCAATATTGGCTGGATGGGACACTTTTGCAAATTTTTTTAATATTGACCGTTTAAATATAAACCACACTAACGATAAATTAAAAATTGGAATTAAAAAAAAAAATTCATTAATTTAAATTATTTGATTTTTAAAACACGACTGCTTAAAAAAATCTACGAAATAAAAAAAAATTACCTTATTAAATAATTTTCAAAAAAAGAACCCTTCAAACTAAAGGGGAAGAGCGAAAAGATTATTAATTATAAATCGGGGGGGCTAATTTTCGTCCTGCAAAGTTATTAGGTTTGTTATCCTTGATGGGGACCCAAGCTTTCCTTTCCCAAAAGAAAACCCAACTAAAAATAAGGGGTTCTCTTTTTTAAGGGGCCAATTATCCTTATTGCTAAACTTATGCCACTTGGCACTGTATTCTATTTCTAAAACATAAGAAAATTTTTTGGACTGTTTTGGAGGATTAAAAAACCTTTACCTATGTCTTGTTTTTTTTTTTCCACCTACTTTTACTGTTTTGAATAAGAGCACCGGTTAGACTATCAACTGTATTAAACTGGCTAACCAACCTTCTAATCATTGTTTGCAAAAAAAAAAATAATTCGGTTAATATTCAGGGCCCCGGAAACTTAACGTTGGGAACACCCACAACTCACTATTTAAAAAATGTTCTTATGTAAAAAGCTTTCATTGAAAAATTCTTAAATATATTTTTTTTACATACAGATTTTCCAACATTCTTAAAAATTCCCAACCAAACGGGGAAACTGCAAATTGGAACTTGGGCAAAAAACATTTTAATTTTGTACCACAACCAAACTTTTGAAGAAAACAAAACAATTTTCCGTAGCACATAAATTTCCCTTTTACCTTAAGGACCCAAAAAGCGAAAATTCACCCTATTAAACGAAAATTTCGGAAGAAACTTTTATCTTCATATTAAGGGGATTAGATTTGGAAAAATAATTTCTTATCAACCAACAAAAAAAAAAAAATGGTTTCAGGAAAAATCCACTCCCAACAATTGGGTGCGTTTCGTAAGAAAATATCAGGAAAAGCTTTCTTATTATCAAATATATGAACGAGGGGCATTCCTTAACCCCCTCGTAAGTCCTATTCTTACGGCGAATTGGTGATTTTGGATTACCCTATAAGCCACTTATTTTAATAATATTAAATTTGTTCTGGTTTCAGAGTTCCTACTTAGGCATTACAAAGGGTCAATTTTGCTGATAAGTGTTGTGTTATTTGATACTAAATTACAATTTTTATTATTTTATATTATTATTTATTATTTTATTATTATTATTATTATTATTATTCTACTATTAATATATTATGTATTATTATTAAATTATTTATTAATTTATTATATTATTATTATTATTTATTATTTATATTATAATAATTTATTAATATTATGTATTATTTTATTATTATTTTTTATGTCTCCTTTTAATTTCACTTATTATTAGTATAATTTGACATATATTATGATTATTATATATTATTATTATTATTAATTATTATTTATTATTTATTTATTATTATTATTATTTATTATTATTTATTATTTTATTATTATATTATTATATTATTTATTATTTATATTATTTTACAATATTAAAATTTGAGTTACACTGCATATTTATTTATCACAATTAGTTTATTTATTTTTTATTAAGTATAAAATTTATATTATTGTTATTAATTAATCTTGATTATTATTATATTTATTTTATTTTATTAATTTATTATTATTTTTTCTATTATTGCTATTTTCTGTTCTATTGTTATTTCGTTATTATTTTAAGATCGTTGTTATTGTTTCTGTTATTATTTTTTGGTTCGTTGGTTATTATTATATTATCATTTATTATTTATTATATTATTTATTTATTATTATAATACTATATTATTATTATTAATTTATTTTTATATTATTATATTTTTATTTATATTTAATTAATTTATTAATTATTTATTTAATATTTTTTATTTTTATTTATATTTTAGATATTATTCAAAATATTTTTCCCCATTCCTAAAACAAATTTATTGTTTTAATATTAAATCATTTGTAAAGCATTAACTATGTTACCTCGAAAAGAAAGAGAATAAAAAATATTTTATTATTATTCTGCTATAATTATTATAAATTATACTTTTCATAATAATAACTATATATTACATATTCTTATAAGACATATTTTGTTAATTATTTATTATAATTGATTTAATATAATTATTACTTATTAATATTATATTATTTTTATTTAATATTTTTATTATACTTAATATAACATTACTCTATTATTATTTATTTATTATTTATTATTATATTTATTATGATTTATATTATTTTTATTATTATTTTTTTTATTTTATTATTAAATTTATTATTATTATTTATTATTATTATTATTTTATTATTATATTATTATTATTATTATTTTAATTATTATTATTTAATTATTTTATTTAATTATGATTTATTATTATTATTATTATTATATATTTTTATTAAATTTTATATTATATATTTTAAATGTAATTATTTATATTATTATTTATTATTATTTTTATTTATTATTTATTTATTTTGATTATTAAATTATTTATTTTAAATGGTTTATATTTATTTATTTTTATTATTTATTTATTTATTATTATTATTATTATTATTATTATTTATTTATATATTATAAATATATTTATTATTAATTAAATTTGTTTTTTTATTATTATTATTATTATTATTATTATTATTTTATTATTATTATTATTATTTTATTATTATTATTATTATTATTATTATTATTATTTTATTTTATTTTATTGTCATTATTTGTTATTTATTAGTCTTATTTTATTATTAAACTATTCTAAAATTATTATTATTATTATTATTATTTATTATATATTTTATTATATTCTATAATTATTTATATTTTTATTTTATTTTCTATGATTATTATTATTTTAATTATATTATTATTATTATTATTTATTATTTATTATTATTATTAGTTTATTATTAATTATATTTATAATTATTTATTTAATTAATTATGTTATTATTTATTATTTATATTTATTATTATTTTAATATATTAATTATTATTTATTATTATATTATTTATTATTATTTATATTATATAATTATTATTATTATTTTTGTTATTTATTATTTATTGTATATTAATATTTATTATTAAATATTAATCTTATTTTATTATATTTATTATATTATTATATTTATTTTATATATATTATATTTTTATTATAGATAATTTATTATTTATTTATCCTTAATTAATGATATTTAACGGTTAATGCCTGAACTTCGAATTCCTTAATTTAATTATTATTACTTGTATTTAGTATTTGATTACCTGTTATTTATTAGTAGTGAGTATTTTCTTTATTATTTAATTTATTATTTTACCTTTATTATTATTATTTTAATATTAAAAATATTTATTATTATTATATTAACATTTTTATTATTATTATTATAATTTATTTAATAGAAGAAAATATTTTTATTGTATATTTGTTTATTATTTTTTAATCATTTATTTATTTATCATTATTATTATTATTTATTATTCATTATGTTATTTTTTTTTCATGGGTATAAATGTCTCCTGATTATTGGTTGGGTTTTATTTTACATTTGGGTATACTTAGGTAAAGCAATTTATTTATTTTTTTCCCTTTATTTATTGATTTATTAATTATTCCTTATATTATTTGGGCTTCATGACGAAAACGCTTCTCCCCCATTATGTGAAGGTGTCTCCTTTCGCTTTTTCTATTTAAGTTATTGAGTTAATTATTTATATAAGTAAGGGCCATAAACTTTTGTACCTTTAAATTACATTAGGTCAGCATGAATATAATATTTAAGAATTTGCTCGATTTGAATTTTTTCTTAATTGTTTGATTAATTATTCCTAATAGTTGTCGCTTTTATTATCCGCTCTATTACGTGAGGAATTTAGTCCTCCTATGTGAAAAGTTTGGCCAACTTTAGAGAATTTCATTTTTTCTATATTATTCCTCTTATCTTAAGGAACTTATCATGTATTTCTATCGTGAGTAGAATTGAGTTAATTATATTACTTATTTATTAGTAAAATATATTATTATTTATCATTACTATGATTTATCTCTTCATTACACTTTATCTAATTATTTATTTTTGATATGTTATATCTATATTATTTTTTATTATTTATTTAATTATTTTTTTTACTCTGCATGTTATTATTTTAACATTATTATTTTTATTTTAAATTATTACATGTTTTAAAGCGTCCATCCACGTTTCTATTTTTATCTATTAGATCAACTTACGAATCATTTCTAAATATTTATTTATTTATTTTGTTATGGTTTTCATTTTGTTTTATTCATTTATTTATTATTAATTTTGTTATGTATATTTTTTATTTTATTATATTTATTATTATTATATTATTATTTTATTCTCCATTATTATTAGTGATTAATTTATTTATTTATTTTGATTATGTACTATACATATACTCTCCAACCACACAACTATAACATCATCTACACTCACACATCCAAACAGCTCACCAATCCTTCCAATACTAACAATCCTTATCACATCCAATCAAATCCTGCATACTATACTACACAAACACACAACCAAAATCCAACAATCTCACTACAACTATCACCAAATCAATCAATCATCACAATACTATACAATAATCGCACCCCACACTCAATCATCATCACATACACTATCCATAACACAACACTCACTCACTCCATACATATAAAACTCCCACACAAATCCAAGACAACTCTCGAACCACCCCAACCACCACCACCTCTATCAACACACACACCTCTTAAACATACTATAACAACTCTCTGCATACACAAACCCACATACCCAAAACTACTAAAACCACCTCCAGCAACCTCTCACTACTTCATCCACAACACCACCCCAAAACACTACAATACACACTCAACTAATCTGCTCACACTCATAACATCCTACATCAATAACTCACCAACAATAACCCAACATAATACGTACTAAATCACACACTAACCAATCCCACAACAACAAAACCTCAATCAACAACTCATTACAAACACACTTTACACTCATCTCCACATCTCCACTACCACACAATCCAATCACACTCCATCCTAAAACACATATCACACTCCCCACCACACACACCTTAATATACCACGACCACTCACGATAACAAAATAATCATAACCAACACCCTACCGCATCACACTATAATCTCCGACATACTCCCAAATCACATATCACCTAAATCCCACTACTCCAACAACTCTCACCTCTCACTAACTACCAATCATCACAATCACCCCATCATACCACTCACACTAACCACATAAAGTCATAAATATAACCTCACCCATTATAATTTATTAGTTATTAGTAAATTTATTATTTAAGAATTATTATTGTTTCATTATGCTTATTATTATTATTAAGTCTTTTTTTCATCTCTCTCTCTCATTATTATTTTTATTTTTAATTATTAATATAATATTAAACGAATTATTTGAAAAAAATTTTTTGTTAAAAATTTCCGTAGGATTTTTTTTTCTATGTTCCTCATCTTTTTTGTTAGTAGTTATAATTATTTTTACTTTTTTGCTCTGCACTATATATATATTTATATATATATATAAATTATATATTAATATATATAAGAATATATATATATATAATTATTTATATTATAATATATTTATATAATATATAATATATTATTTATATTTATATATTAATTAATTTTATATTATATATATTAGTGAGATTTAATTAGTTATAAATATTTTCCCCTAAAAAAAGAAGACAAGCCCACTGTTATTTTGACATTTTTTCTATTCTTTTTTCAGTTCCTGCTCGCTGAACAAAACAGAAACGGGTAAATATATGAAGGCACCAAGGGGACAGTAATTATAGTTCTTTAACCCCGATGGCTTTGCTAAACCAAACAATGTCCCGCGGCCTTTCCGAGACCCCCTTACTCTGAGGACCCAGAAGGGCTTCTGATTCCTTTCAGGGGGGGCGAAGGGCCATTTTTCCCTTGGGAAGGTTGAGATGCCAGAGCGGAGGTTAGATAGACAAGCCAACCTCCATGGCCCCTTTGTGCGGCACACACCGGTTTGCTGGCAGAGAAGTTTGCATTGACAGGGAGCCTTCATGTTTCACCTTTTTTAACCTCCCTTTCCCAATTCCGTATTACCACAACGCTTCAAAAGAGCTTTTGTTGAGGGTTGCTAAGCGCTTGGGGGGGGGCCCCTTCACAGGAAGGGGCCAGGTTTGAAACGGGCTCCGGGGGGGGAAGGCTTTTACTTCTTTCGGAAAGACCCAGACTCCTTTGGGGAAGCTTTTCTTTTGGCTCAGGGGAAAGGGGGCTGGGCAATTCCTTGAGGTTTGGCACAATCTTGGACTTTCCGCAAGGAACGGAGGGGGGGAGAGCGGGATTAATTTCGCCACCTTTTCTCTTGGGCGAGAAGGAAGAAAAGGGATACCTGTTTATTTGCTTTCAGATAGGTGGTTCTTAGTTGTTCTCTGGACCCTATCCACTTAAAAGTGCATGCACAATTGATGTTGCAGAAAAGGGGGAGTAAAAACCCCAAGGTAATGTGCTTTAGGCTTTTCTTGCCCCTCGGAAGGGGTATATCCGTGTCGTTTTCTGGTTGGTTTCTTGACCAAGCTTCCTTGGCTACCGGGGTTCCCAAACCCCTGGGCTTCCCAGTAATAACTTTTTCGAGGCTGGGAGGCGGCCCTTCTTCTTCTGGTTACCCCCTTACCCCCTTTTCCCCTTTCTTTGCGCAAATTTCTCCTTTAACCTACCCGAAGATTAAAGGGTTGGTATGTTTTAAAAAAGAAATGGTTGCAAATTCCAAAAATTTTTTCCTTATGGAAAAAACCAATTGGATTGGAGGGGAAATGAAGAAAGGGAAGAATAAACGGAAAAAAATTATATTAGGTTATTATTGGGGGCTTGCAACAGACGGGGATAAACAGGGGAAAATAAAAAAAGGGGGGAAGCCTTTCTTGTGGACACCGGTACTCCGTGAACACACAACACCAGTAGGAATCATTCAAATGGCTGGCTGAGGTGGGGGTAGGCTTTTTTTCCAATGGAATCAAAGGAATATTGTATGACAAATTAGTTGAAGCGTGTGTGTTAAGGGGAAATAAATAGAAAGTTAAGGAAGAAATTGGTTTTAATTGTATTATTGATAATAAACGGAGGTGGGAAGGGCAAGGAAAATGTGTTTTGGCAAATGCCTTTACAAATTTTATTTTTAACATAGTAAAATAAAGCTTTAGGTTTATTTTGAAAAAAAAAATTAAGGGGAGGTAAGGGTGTTGGAATGATGGGAGGAATGGGAAAAGAGGAAAGTGGAGGGAATGCCCTGCTTATTGTGGGGATAATTTTAGTATTTTTGTGTGGCGAAATTTTATTTCGGAAGGGGGGATTTTGAATATTGGTGGTGAGAGGATTGGGGCAGGGGTGTGTTAAAAGGAGGGGGTTTTGAAAGCAAAATGTTAGGATTAGAGTTAAAGGTTAATTTGGTTAGTGAGCGAGGGGGAAAAGTCCGGGTGGTGGGAAAGGCATGTTTTAAGGGAATGGTAAAGAAGAGGGCCAATTTTGGGAATCCAAGTTATCTAGGGTTTTTAAATTAACTTTTATGGATATATGTTAGATGATAAGGAAACGGAATTCATGCGGGAAGTGGTAGTAGGGAAAGTTGTTGAAATGGGAGGAGGGAATAAAGGTAAGGCTTTGGTTTGGCCAAATAGGAACTTTTGGAGTGTGCCTAGGTGTTTTGCATGAAAAGGGCAATGTTGTTTTACATCGGTTGTTTTAATGTATAGTAGTTAAAAACTAATGGGTTCTTGGAAATTAAGGGAAAGGGTATAGATATAAGTAACCCACATTGTGTTCCAGAGAAACCAAATTCTGTCTAAGGTGTGTAATTTTTTATTGTGCGGAAAGGGGAATATTAAAAAATTGAGGAATGACAGCGCCATTAGGGGAGTTATTGTGTGTATTAGGGAAATGGCGTTAAAAAAAACATATGAAGGGTATTTTATTGAAGATTGATTGGGGATCTTTTATCATATATTGAAAAAAGGTGGTATTAGGCAGTGGAGTATTGATTGGAATTAACCGGCCGGCTGGGGGGAAGGGGAAACCGAGAAAAAGTGGATGGGGAATTTGGAGGTCAGTAAAGGGAATTTCTTGGAATGGAGAGGAATGTGAGTTTTGGGCAGAGGCGAGGGAAGGAAAAGGTTAACCCATATATAAGACGGAACATTTGGCCTATTTTCCTGTTGAAGGGCGGGTTTATGTTATGAGGCCGGCCTAGGGGATTGAATCCCACATTTGACCCGAAATGATCACAATAAGGGTCGTTTGGTCTTTCGTATGAAGGGCTTCTGGGTGGAATTTTTTTTTGAATGGCGAATTGGAGTTTTTACAGTTTGGGGTAATGGAGGGGGGGGAACCAGTTTTTAGAGAGGAGGGGCTTCTTTTCGGACTGTGCCATTTTTCTTCTTACTACTTTTCTGGTTTTCCGGAAGTTGTATTTGCTTGCCCCCAAACCATTCTCAACCCCCCCCAATTCCTGGGAGAGGAAAAAAGGAGGGCAGAGATTACATATTATATTATATTAATTAATGTATATACATTATATATATATTATATATATAATAGGTTAATAAATATTTATAATATATATGGTAATATATATAATTATATAATTAAGATATATTATTTAATAAGATTATTAAATATATTATTAATTATATATAATTATTAATACTATATATTATATTATTAAAGTTTATTAAAATTATAAATGATTTATATATATAAGATAATATATAATATAATAATATTATATATTAATTTATTATATATTTTATTATATTATATAATTATATTATATACTATTATTATATAAATTTATATATATAAGTATAATATATAATAATATATATTATATATTATTTATTTAATTTCTGAGAAATATTGATTAGAGAGTGGTAAAACTTGATTTTATATTTAATAAATGTATGGTTTGGCATCCACCACTACATAAAGTCTAAAATATATTGGAAAGTCTAGTAGTATTTTGTTTAATGAAATACGGTTATATATAGTGGGTGACCAATAGAGTTTCTGAAAATGACCTAAATATTTGGGGGAAGGGGACTTTTCCTTCCGAAAAAAAATTAACATTGGATTGTGTCTTGGAGGGAGAAAAAAATTTTATGTTTTTGTATATCAGGGAGCTTTTTTATTTTTACCCTTCTAAGAAATTGTGCTTTACTAAAACTTTAGGGCTAGGATTGGATTCTTGTTTAGGGGCTATAAGGTTTTTGTTAGGTTGTTTAATGGGTTTTTTCCAACCCCCCCCCCCCCCCCCGGAAAGTTTTGAGGACGGCAAATTAGCAATGGAATCCTAATTATCCCTTACAAATAGATATTAGGGATTTACTCCGGACAATTTGGTTGGGGGAAAAAACATAAAAAAATAATTTAATTATGAAGTATAAAAAAATGTTTTCACTTGTAGGATTACAGTTAGTTTTTCTATAACCATTATTACCTGAAATTTCATAGTTATAATCTCAGGACCCCCAAATTGTAGTTGGGGGGAGACAATAGGAAAATAAGAGATATAGTTTCCTCATCTTGAGGTGCGAATGGGGGGAAGCAACCAGACCAAATATTGATCTTGCATTTGACAAAGTAAGGAGAGAAGAATGCAAATGAAAGTGATTAAAAAAGAAGATGTATTATTTTTTAGGAAACAAGGGGGATTTTGTTAGAGAAAAAAGTTTGATCTTTTATTCTGTGGAGGGGGATATTGTAATCAGTAATAGGATTATTAAAAAAATTAAAAGGACTAAAATTAAAACATAGAGGGGAAATCACTTATAATCTTTTCCGCCCCACCCAAAAAACGGCTTGGATGTGGTTCCACTCGACTGTACTTGCTCTATTGTGTACGGGTTTTGTTGGTCCCATTCCACCATTTTTCTTTGTTCCACAATCCCCTTACAATATGGTTTAAAGAGATTTACGTTTAAATTATTCTAAATTGTTTGGGGACTGAAAAGGGCCAATATTTATTTCAAAATAACTTGGTGAATTTTCTCAAGCATTTTTCTCGTTTTATACAACCTTTATAAGGCAAAAATTTACAACTATTTTAAGACCATACAAAACTCTTATTGATAAATAAAATCAAAACATTGATTCAAATTAATAGTTTTAACGTAGTGAAAGAAGTAGCAACGTCAATGATTTCTGCATTTTTTATGCTTCGGTTTAAGAAAGGGTTTCTATTCCATTTATTATAGGCAAAAGGATATATAAAAAAACCCAAAATATGAAAAACCGAAACCCGCGTTTAGAGAGAAATAAGAGCAAAAATAACCCATTATGGGACATTCTTTAATAATGAGTTGGGGGACTATTCTCTAAGATTTTGAGGAAAAGAAATTCTACTATTTATTAAATCCGAACACGGATAAAAAGATTTATTCCGGTCTTCATGTCAAATTTTTAAAAAAAAGGTTTATTTTGGGATTAGGTGTAACAAACTTTATTAAAAAAGATGGGTTTTTATTTTTTTTAAAAAAATCTACTATTTGTTTCCCAGAATGATTACCTACCAGGGGGTTTAATTTAATAGAAATAGAATACCTATATTAGTTTTTACTGTGTCTTGCCAAAAATTTTTAATTTTGTCTCCAAGACACATTATTTCAACGAACATTTTTGTCGCGCTCTTTGCAAATATTAGCTGCAATCAAACAAGTGATTTTTTCATCTTTATTTCGTCTAGGGTATCCTAATACCAAGGAAAAATCGCTAAATTGATATGAATTTTATTTGTTACGGCGAAAATTTTTCGAAAATGATAAAAACACTCCTCTCAATAACTTGGGCCTTACTTATATAAAAATATTTTCTGGAATTATTTGGTAATTGGAACTTTAATAAAATTATTAATTTCGAAAATAACAATAACAATTAAAAGAAAACCGGTTAATTTTAAGGTGTAAATAAAATAAATAATAAAAAATTATAAAAGAGAAAAAAACCCCCCAAAAATTTAGAATTTCTTGTTATCAGTAAACTTTCCAAGGATCTGCCAATAACGTGTTGCGTGTTGTTTTTTTCCAAATTGGGAATGAATTGATTCTTCCAGTATAGAGTTTGTTTTCCAAATTTTCTTGGGGGGCAATTGAGGAAAAAGGGGATAATTTTAAGTTTAAAAATTTAAGAAAATTAAAATAAATTAAAGCCAACAAAAGACCTTATATCTATTATTTTCTTCATTTCATAAATCGTTCAAGTATTTGGTGTCGGGCGAAAAAGAAAAAAACAACCCAACCTATCGGAAGCCCACAAGCGAAGGAAAAAAAACAACCCCAACCCAATTTTTGGGAACAGATGTGCAAAATTTTCAAGGATTTTCGTTTAAATGTAAACTTTTTTTTTACTTTATATAATTTCCCTTTTCAACCCTCACGAAAACACACTCCAACAACCACGCCAACACGCAAGGCCAGCCAACCCCAACAACCACAACAACACCAACCACAACAACAACAACCAACCAGAAAAACCAACAAAACCAGACACACACACACAAAACCACACACGCAGCACAAAAATCAACAGTGACTGGAGTAATACAGATGGGGCAGGGAAGACGCATAACTGGAAGTGGTTCTCTTTCATTTTGGGAAAGGGAAGGGGTAGGACGGGAAGCCATTTTCCATTTTTTTTTTCCTTACATCAAGTTTTTCAATACTCCAATATTGGTATGTTATATTCCCTTACTGTTTCTAGGTGTTAATTTTCGTTTCAACTCACGTATTGATTCTGCCTTTAGGGATTCTTTGTTTATTAATTTCAAAAACTCTTCGAAAAATTTCATTATTGTAATTGTATTCCATTTTCCTGAGAAATGTTATGTTTAAAAAACTATTTTCTCAATTTTTTCTTTCATTTGTTAAAAATTTTTTAAAATTTAAAAATTCAATTTCCTTTTGTAGAACAGAAAAGGTCACTTATCATTTTCAAGTCACTTGCTTTAACTCCCAACTTGGTCATCCTCTCTACTAAATCCTCTTTTTTTCTATCTATTTTTCTAAATAGCTCCATATAATACTGTGTTCTTCTTTCATCGATTTGCTAAAGATTGAGCTTTCTGCTGCAACCAACATTGGTAAAACTATGATTGAATATCCCCGGATGGTTTAATTTCAAAACCTTTCTCCGTTCCTTTCAAATGTTCTTAACAGGATGTTAAACTTCTGGGTTTTTTTCTCTGAACTTAATAAGTAGTTTAAAGGAGGGGGGCCTTTGGCGGTTCTTGAGCTGGCGGGGGGGCTTTCTTGTAGCAAGTTGTTTATTGTAAAAGGAAAAAAACCATTCCATCCTTTAAATCTTAAGCTGACTTTGGGACCCATTATTTTTAGTTAAAAGGCTTTTTTCTTTCTTTTTTATTTCTACTCTCTTAATAGTTGGCCATTTAGATGATCCATCTGTCTCATTTTATTCCAACCATTCATTATCATTTATTTATCAATGGCCTTTTAAATTGGAGCTATTTAATTTCAATATTATTTGGAAAAATACTTGTTGAGAAGAATTGGGTCTTAAAAACCTCATAATTTTTCAGTTGAAGGGGGGGGAACCTTTGTTAGGAACTTAATATGATTACTTTGGTTTTTTAGGTAGGTTTGTTTAGCCCCCCAAAAACCACGTTTGATTTGATTTTTATATATTTTGCAAATTATTGTTTTAAGAGAAAATTAAAAACAGAAAAAAATATATTATTTATTCAAAGAAGTATAGAGGAGTGATCAAAAGCGAATGGTTCGCCCGGAGTGTAGGTTGAAGTTAATACTATTTCAGGGATAACTGATCTTTTTGACTATATGAACCAAAATGATTGTTGAGAGATCAAACAGTCGGCCACCAACCAAGGAAAAGAAAACGTAGTATAGATATAAGAATTAATGTTAAAAATACTGAAATTTAAAAAAAGTAAAGAAAAAAAGATTTATTCGAAGAATCACAAAATTAAAAAATACCCTTTTTTCATTTCTATCTCCTGAATTTCTTGGCCCTTCGATGAAAGGAACAGGACCAAATTGGGGGAACCGGTTCTTGGCTTAATTTTTTGGATGTCTAATTAATATTTTCATTAGGTATTTGTTAACAAATCATAACTTTTCGGTCCTATTAATTTATACTAAGTAATTCAAATCATTATTTTCGTCCCAAATGTCTTTCATTCTATTTTATATATAGCCTTTTTAAATTTTAACGGGGCACTTGATAAGAGGGGAAAATTGGCTCCAAAATGATATAAAAAGAATAGAACCATTTTTATAAAATAAGAATAAATTTTTATTGCAGTAATAGTAGTTTATAAAATTTTCATTTGCGCTGTATAAATAAAAGCATAAATATCAAAGAGTCTTCCTTAACCTTTTTTATAAAGCACACGGGAAGGACTATTCCGGTTGGGGGCACCCTGCCCTCTAGATAACTCTTAAAAACCCAAACATTTATTCTTTTGTTTAGAGTAAATTGGATGGATGAATTAACAATGAAGGTGTAATAATGGAAAGTTTTCTGGCACATGCTTAATCTTTTATAAATTTTCTTAAAAAAATTGTTGATAAAATAGAATAAAATGTTTAGGGGTGAGGGGATTTTATGTGTCGTAGTGAAGGGTCCTGAGGCTTCGGATTTCGATAATGAGTGGGGGAAATTATTCCAGAGTGAAGCTTGGCGGAAAAATAAAAATTTAATTATTTTAGTTTTTAATTGGACGTCCCCACCCCGAAGGGGGGGTGTGGTGTCTAACCCCAGAAAGGGCAGAATTCAAGTTGATTTTTGTGAAATTCTAGGCGCTAATTTTTTGGTTTGGATAAAAAAGTTTCGGAGTGTACAGAAAATTAAGAAAAATTAATGAAAATGGGGAGGTTTGTTTTTTACCGATTGTTATTTATTAGTTTATTGATTATTATTATTATATTTTTAATATTATTATATTGATTATTTTATATTATTATGTTATATTTATTAATATAATAATCAGATTATTTTTATTTATATATTATTATTTATTATTGAAATTAAAACCTAATTATTGTTGATACTGTTGGTAATACTATTAATATTATTTATTACTTAAATTATTATAGTATTATAATAAATTATTATTTTAATTATAAATACTTTTTTAATTATAATTATTAATTATTTAAATTATTTAAATAGGTTATAAATATTTAGTTTATATATTGATTTGAAATTTAATTATTTATTATTTATTTGGATTTATATATATTATTCTATGTATAAAGGAATTAAGTGATAATTATATTATATAATTATATGATTTATTATTGTATTATTTATTATATTATTATTATTATTTATTATTCATTTATTATTATTTTTATTAATTTTATTAAAAATAATTATAGTTATAAATACTATATTTTTATTATTTAGATTAACTTTAACTTTTTTGAAAAAAGAAAAAGATTATTATAATTATATTTCCTATTTTATTTATTTATATTATTAATATGTTAATTTTATTATTTATTAATTATATTTATTGAATTTTTTAATTTATTATATTTATTAATTTTTATGATTTATTTATTAGTAATTATTATTATTTTATTATTTATTATAAAAACGGAAAAATTATTAAAAAGGGAATAATAATGGGAAGTTTTTTATATTATTATTATATTTATTCATTTTATATTTTATTATAAATTTTTACTATAATATTTTAATTATTTATATCTCGTATTAATTTTGAATTAAAAATAAATTATCTATTAATTATCAATTAATTAATTATTATTCCAAATATACTATTTCAAAAAAAACACCGGCGGCAGACCAAATAAGAAAAAAATTTAAAAAACTTGCCCTCTATCCCTTCCATTTTTGGCTATGAAAAAACTTTATTATCGATATTTTTTTGTTCGGATAATTTCATAAATTGTAAAAAAAAAACCGAACCCAAAAAACTCTTGATAAAAATACCAAAACAAAAACCACAAAAAAAAAAAAAAAAAAAAAAAAAAAAAATAAAAGGGGAAATTTTTTTGGAGTAGTGGGCAATGCGAATACTCTATTATAGGAAAGAAGGTATATGATTAAATGATATTAGTGTGTATAATTAGTATATATCATATAGTATTATATAATATATATAATATTATATAATAATAATAAATATATATAAAATATATATACACTCATGATCTAATGTATAAAAAATTATATTTTTGTAATATTTAAAAAAATTAATATATATATATATATATATATATTTATATATATATTATATATATATACTTATTAATATACTTATATATATATATATATATATAATATATTATATTATAAATAATTAATAATTATATATTATATATAATATATATATATATATATATTATATATCAATGGCGATCTAGTTAACTTTTTTACTACTCGTTGCTCCTCTCCTTTCTCTTCTCTCTTCTCTCTCTCTCTTTAGGAATTTCGTATTTAATGATATATATAATATATATATTAATATAATATATTTATATAAAATATATTTATATTATAATATTATATATAATATATATATATTTAATATAATATAATATATTTAAAATACTTTTTTTACTTGTTCAAATTTAAGCTCTGCAGATCGAGCCAACCTGATAGATGACAGTTTTTTAGTCATGGCATCCGCTAATAGAGAGAATAGGATTATTATTTTTTTCATCTAATATAATAGGTTTGATTGTTAATATAATTATTTATGTTATAAAATGTTTTTTAGTTTATGATTTTTTAAATTTTAATTTATGTATAGTATTTAAAAAAATCATATTATTAAAAACATAATTATAATACTCAAATTTTATTATGTAAAATCTTGCACACAAACTATCTCTCCGCCCATTGGCTTTGGGGCAAACGGCATTAGGTTCCTATTTTTAAATTGTGTTAAAAAGAGGCGTAATATTTAAAAAAGCGGGCCCCTTTTCTTCCTTTTAGTTCAATTTTGCCATAAATTCTTTTAATATTCAAATTAGTTAATAAATTTCTTGATATTTTGTTCCAAAATACCTTTCGCCAATAACATACCATAAAAATGGTGGGTATTTATAAATGTATAATCTTAGACATTGTTTAAAATTTCAAAGAGAATAGTGGGAGAATTCGTTATTCTATAATTTTGTTCAAAAGTCGTTTCTTGAGTGCTCTTGTATCGAGGTGAAAGCCCGACGAAGGTTGAAGCAAAGGGAAGGGTCGGCCTCTTTTAGATTAAGGTAAATATCTATAATTATATATAAAGGCGTATTATATTATTGATATATACACCCACTATATAGGTAGTATGATAGTTTTATAAAATATATCTAAATATATATTATTATATATTATCATTATATAATTATATAGTTATAATATAGTATATATATAATATATGAAATGATATTATATATATTAGTATATTATATATATATTTATATATATATATATATATATATACCGGCCGTATATCTAATTCATTACTAACTAATACATTATCTTGAGTTACCTATATATTATAGCGCCATAATAACTACTACTAGCTATATACTCAGCTTTAACACGCTATCATCTTACCATCGTAGATTATTAACTAAATTTTTTCTATTTTCGAGGGGACTTGGGGAAACGAGTTTCATGAAATAGAAATGTAACTAAGGGCTGTTAGTTCTGATCCACCATCTCTGACTAAGAATTGAGTGGCTGAGATATATCTTGCTCTCTACGTCTACCACTGACCGCTGGTATGAATAAACCTCCTTCTGTGTAATGTGTTGAATAAAGTGATGAGTTGAGATAAACACGTATGAAGATAGTTGCGCACTCTCTTGCATAGTTATAGTTTAGGTGCTGCAGATGAGTTCCATGAAGATCAAGCCACATATATTTACACTCAGATCAGTCACAACGTTGATAGATTAGTTATCAATAGCTGTATTAACTCAATCCCTCCCAAGGACTTTGCACGTAATTCGAGTATATTGGAGGGAAGATACTAAGCGCAATCAATCTAATATGCGCAGGAAATTAATACCTTAACTTAGTAAATTGAATAGCACATTGGTCTGTGCTGAACCTCATTTATTAGCTCAAATAAAAGATCAATATAATAAAGTTTTAAGAGTAATTGAGTGTTAAAAAGTCTATTTCTAATTAAAATTTGCCCATGAGGCGAAAAATATTGGGAATGTCTACGTCAAGCAATTCTATCTCAAATCATAAACACTACTCTGAGCGCGTCGACCAATAATAGATATCTAGCAACTTTAAATTTGTAACTATGGTACCTGAGACAAATCTTAAATGTATTACCAGAAACCAGCTCAAATGATACCATTGGTTAGTATAAAGTGATAGAAATGTTTATTCAGTGATACTAGCTTATCGGTGAAAGGGCGAGGAATTAATTCTATGCGCACAGCTTCACCTGGAGCCAGGTGGTCGAGAACAATGCTCACCGAATAAGAAAAATTATTTGACTTGATGCCTAGTGCCCATTAATATTTACTTTGCCTGTGTGTATTTTCCACCTATAGATAGAATGAATAGTGTATAATTACTCACACATAATCATTTTTGCCACGACTAAATTCGCATAGCTGAGAAATAATGTTTACACACCATACTTTTTGATAACTTATGTACACCCATACATTTAAAGCCATCTTGAAACAATCCATCTATAAAGACTTTGTGTAGTAAGAAAGTGATTAAACTAATACTTTGTTATGAGCGAGCCAAGCAGTTACACCATATGAGCAGACCTATAGGCCTTTTCAAGAACTTTAAATTCGGATTTTTTAATAAGAATGAAAATCTGGTTTGCGTTATTAAAAGAATGAAGCAACATTTCCTTGATCATACGTACTGAGTAAGATTAACGTATAGTATAGGTACCGAATGCTCAATAGTAGGTTTTGCATTTTCTTAGTTTTGTCCACCCAATTCGCTAGAACAATAGAAAATTGGGTAGATAATAATGTAGAAAGATAGAGCTTTAATTAAGTTTTTTTTCTGCATATTAAAAGAGTAGAGAGATGATAAGGGCTTTGTGAAATGTGGATGGTACAGTGACATGTATGGATATTATCAATAGTGGTCTGGGACGTTGCGCATAAGCGTGTCGACAAATCGACCAACATCAAAGTAACGGTGTTTCAGAGCTTTGTTTGATTGGAATAGATTTGTAGGAGGAATCAAAATAAAATTAAATCACTAAAGGTTTTTTAGTTAGAACTATAAATCAGAAAATCAAATTTAGAACATTTTTTTATTATCTTAAATAGGAAGGTTTAAAGCTGAATTGTAGATGGTGGTACCTTAAATAGAAAAGTATTACCTATAATTTAGTGGTTGACACTTGGGAAGGGGGTGGGCAAAAGAATTGAGCAGTAAATAAGGAGTTTGGATTAATGTAGTTTAGGAACGATTCACTAATGATTGAATTTGAAGAGTGGTAGGCTGGGTCGCTCATTTTATTATTTAAAGTGTAATATATGAGAGATTTCTTTATGGAGCGGTATTATTATTATTATTATTATTATTATTATTATTGGAAAGGCCTGTTGTTAAAATTACTTGCTTATCCATTGTGAAAATATGTTTAGTTATATATTAATATGACAAATTGCCTAATTTATATTTATAGAAAAAAATTATTTGCCAAATTCTTTCTTATCCTTCATGCTCTATATCTTATAATCATTTTCTATTTTTTACTGAACAGCTTCAACACACAAATATTTGAAATTTCACTTTCATTTATCCTGTACAATTGCAATATCCACTCCGTTTTAAGAACATTTTCTTTTTTGTGCTGAGGAACAAGTGAAAGAGAAAGTTATGAACAATTCATGTTAATTTTATAATATTCCATAAAAATGAATGCATGGAAAAAATAACCGATTAAAAATCTTGCATATTTTTAGATCTTACCAAATAACTCTCTACAAATGTTGACATTTAGGAAAAATCGTACTTTTAGACTTTTAGGCTTGAAAAAAAAAATGTAAAGTGATTATTTATCCATCAATATTATTAAGAAGTGAAAATTTCACGCTAAATATTATGCAATTATTTCACATCATAATGAAATATTAATGTGTATATAACATAACCAATAGTTTAGAATTATTTAATTATAAAAACGTCAATTTAGAAGCACCTCATTAAGACTATTAATTAACTCACTTTTTTGCTTTTTATGAATTTAGAAGGTATTAATGAGCAAACACTTTAGTCTTTCTACAATGCTGATGAAATTTCGATTAAAAACGCTCAAAATTTCTAAGATTGAACAATAATTTCAAATTAAAGAGTTCTTTTAGGAAAAATCGTAACTTTAAGAGTTCTAATTTGTAATTCATGAAATGAGATGCAAAAATGTAGAGACTAACGATATAAAATAATATTTATTACTTAGGTTTTCACAATATGAAAATACCATTGGTATAGAGTAAAAAACAATATATGGGAATTTCTTAAATACGTCTATTACACAGACTCACTTAAACTATAATAAAATTCCACTTTTCATGCATTTTTGAAATTGTAACAGAACTTCATTTAAACTTATCATTATTTTTTCAAATGCTGAAATTTCCGTTTAAAATTTCATTTTTAAGATTTACCAAATAAATCTTCTAATGTTGAAATTTTAGGAATAATCGTACTTTTAGGAGTTCTAAATTGTAAAATTAAAATTTAAGAAAATAGCAGATGAGATATTAGAAGATTAAATATTTATATTTAAACAGTTCATATTTATTTACCAATATTTTTGGTATGAACTAGATAACAATTATTGAAATTTCTATTTAAAAATATACGTCTAATTATAGATAGGAATCACCTAAAGACTATTATAATTTTACTTTCTGCTTTTTAAATTGTCTTTCCAATGCAACACAAATATATGATTTCATTAAATTGCTTGAAATCAGCACACAAGTATGTGTTAAGAATTACCAATCATGTGTCAAAAATCGTTGAAATTTCAGGATAAAATCGTACGTTTAGAGTTCCTACAATTCTTAAATGTGAATATTACACGGAAAACGTAATTTTAGAATAGTTCACTTGGTATATTGATTATTAAGAACTAGTGTTTTCACTCAGAGACTAATCCGAAATATTTGGTATATAAAAAACAAATATGATCAATTTTCCTTATTAAAAAGCGTCAATTTAAGACAGATAAACTGGATTATTCACTTCTCTTTCGTGCTTCTCTTGGAAGGCATTGGCATTATCTTGAATGAGAACCTATTTTTTCGGACATAATGCTGAAATTACGTTTTTAAAAACTCAATTTTAAGATTTAACAACTATATTTTAAATGCTTGAACAATTTAGGAGAATTTAGTGTAAGAACACTTTAACAATTTTTGTCTTGTGGAAAAATTGTGATAACAATATGTAGGATTTTAAGAAGTTAATTTTTTTTTATATAAAGAGAGGTTGTTCACACACTAATAGGGTAGTTTATACCATTTGGTACTAAATATTATTAACAATAATGTGAAACGTTTCATTGGGAAAAAAACGATCACGCTTCAGGGGATTTAAGACTACCTAACACTAATTAATAAATTTACATTTTCTGCTTTTGAAAATAGCATTTCAATGAAAACACATTCACTTTTTTCATGCTGAAATTATACGTTTTAACACATATTAACTCAATTTTAGATTTACAATAATTTCAAATTTGTTGAAATTTCAGGACAAAATCAGTTTTAGCGAAAAAGGCCTTAGGCAGCATTGCTGAATAATTTAAGAAAGTCCATTATTATATGATACTTAAAAATTTTTTAATTAAATCTAAAGTGAATAAATAGATAGTTACATACTCTAATTTTGAGTAATGAAAACAACATATTGAAATTTCATTAATAAACGTCAATAATATAAATGATACACGGGCTAAAAATTACATCAAATGTTGGCGGTGGTATATTCTGATTTTATTATGAAAATTGTTCGTATATATGCATGAAACACATAATTTTTCCAAATGCTAAAAATCCCGCTGTGGAAACCAATTTTTAAGATTAACAAATCAATTTCAAATGGTTGAAATTTTAGTAAAAATCGTACTTTTAAGAGTTCTAAAATTTTGTAATGTTAAAATACTTGGTACAGAAAAGAGAGATAGATTTTTACGAACGTTGAAAACTTTTTATTAAAATAGGTTTTCACTATAATGAATATAGGTTTTGGTATAGGGTAGAGAACAAGAATAATTGTTAATTTCATTATTAAAAAGCGCTCCAATATATAAACACTCTAAAACTCAACAAAAATTACGGCTTTTATACACATGCTTCTATATGAAATTGCATATAGTCATTGTGAAACACATTATATTTTATCTAAAATGCTCGCAAAGAATATTTCGCCATTAGAGATGTTTATAAATAAGACGTGCAATTGGTGTAGATTTACCAAAATAATTTACAAATGTTGAAATTTTGGAAAAATCGTACTTTTAAAGAGTTCTAAATTCGTAATGTGAAAATTTTAAGAAAAAGCGTTAATTTTAGAAGTTAAAATTTTTTTTTGTGAATTACAACGATGACTTCTCACAACTAAGAAAATATTTGGTATATATGTAAACAAGGATATGAAAAAGTTTTCACTCTAAAATTTTATTGATTAAAAAACACTATAAACTATTAAAATTCGCTTTTTGCTGTTTTCTTGGTATAATTCTTGACGTTTATGTGCACTCTACAATTATTGTAAATTTTATTCAATGCTAAAAATCCCGTTAACAACTCAATTTTAAGAATTACAAACGAGAGCCAACATGTTGAAATTTAGGAAAAATCGTACTTTTAGAGTTCTAAATTCGTAATGTGAAAATTTTAAGAAAAAGCGTAATTTTTAGAAGTTAAATTTTATTTTATATTAAAACAGGTTTTCTACAACTAATGAAAATATTTTGGTATCAAACAAATATTAGAAATTTCATAAATAATAACGTCAATTTAAGAACACCTAAAACAATTAATAAATTGTTCTTTTCCCAGATTAGTAGACATTGCCATTTCAATGAAAAACACATTCTTTTTTCAAATGCTGAAATACCGTTAAACCTCATTTTAAGATTTACCCAAAAATTTCAAATAGTTGAAATTTAGGAGAAAAATACAGAACTTTTAAAGGAGTTAGAACTGATTGTAATGGATAAATTTTTAAGAAACAGCGTAATTTTAGAGAAGTTGATAAATTTTTTATTAAAAAGACCAGGTTTTTCCACACTTTATGAATATTCTGGTATAAGGCGGTACAAAACAAATATTTGAAATTCATTAAAAAACCTCTAATTTAAGACACATAAGACTATTAATAAATTCGCCTTTTTTTTTTTTAAATCGTATTGCATTTCATGAACAAAACACATTTTTTTTTCACATGCTGAAAAATGTACCGTAAAAAATAAATTTTAAGCAATTACGGCAAATAAATAGGTTTCAATATGTTGAAATTTTTAGCGGAAAAATTCGTAGCGTTTTAAGAGTTCCAAATTGTAGGTGGTTGAAAAAATTGGGGTATAAGAATTAAAAGCGTATTTTAGAGTTAAAATTTTTTTAATTAAAAACAGGTTTTTCCACAACTAATGAAATTATTTGGTATTAAACAATACTTGGATTTCATTAACTACGAAAATTGTTTATATGTATCAGGCTAAAGTTATCATTATTTGACTAAAACAGGAGTATGACTAAATAATGCATTTTCAAATGGGGATTCCTCACTCCCACCTTTATTGAAGTCTAACCAATTAAGAATCTACATTAGGTCTACATCATTATTGTATTATTTGAGTTTTTGTTTGCATTTCATATCATCCATATCGAAAGTAGAATAGAATCCGCATCCTTTCTTGTAGACTACAATGTTGCATATAAGTTTATTAATAAATGGATGCTTTTATAATATACTGCATTGATGTTATGGTGATGACATATTGTAAAATATTTTTTTTTTTTTTCTGATAAAATATTATTTAAACCCCAAAAAATTTTTAATAGAATAGTTGTTAAGGTTGCAAAACCTCTTTAGTACTCATGTATGATATGGTGAAGGGAGGTATTCCTTTTGTTGATTTTATTGATTTAACGTTAGTACAAATTAGTATTTTAAGGATTTGGTATAATATTATATTTACAATGTTATGGAAACTCGTAGGTTTGAAGAGTTCTAAATTTGTAATCGTGAAAATTTAAGAAAAAGGGTAATTGGTTAGAAGTTAATTTATTTGGTTTATTAATAGAATGCTTTTTTTTTACTATTGTAATTGTTTGGTATAATAAAGGGAACGCAAATATTGAAATTTATTAAAAAAGTATTTTAAGACTCACATAAATTAACGGATTAACAGGTTCGCTTATTCTGCTTTTTTGAGAGTTTTAGCCTTTCAAATGAAAACCATTTATGGTTTGGTTGCACAAATGTTTTGAAATAGCCATTAGTTTTAAAAACTCATTTTAAGCAATTACACATAAATTTCAAATGTTGAAATTAGGAAAAATCGTACTTATAAGAGGTCTAAATTTAATGTTGAAATTTAAGGAAAAAGCGTAAATTTTAGAAGTTAAAATTTTTTTTAAAACGAGTATTTTTCTATCTATTTAGTAAGTGTAAAATATGGGTGGTATAATTTGAAACAAAGGGAATATTAAAATCGTTCCATCTAAAAACCGTCAATTTGAGCAAATCACCTCATCCTATCGATCACTTCGTTTTTTGCTATTTTTTGAAATTCTGCGGAATTCAATGAAACAATCAATATTATTTTCTAATACAATCGTCAGAAATACAGCTCTTTTAAGGAGGACTTCATGAAATAATAATTTCTATAAATCTAAATGAAATAATTTCTAAATGTTGAAATTTGGAAAAATCGTACTTTTAAGAGTTATAAATTCGGTAATGCTGAAATTATAGTGAATTTCCGATGCATAAGATCATTGTTTCTTACTTTATAAATTATAAGGGTGTTCGGCGACATCTAATGAATATATTTTTGGTATAATACAAACAAATATTGAAATTTCATTAAACCGTCAATTTAAGCAACAACCTGGAAACTGTTTATTACAAGTTCGCGTTTCTCTTCATGCTTTTGAAATTTGACATTTTCAATGCAAAAACACATCAGTTTTTTTTCTCAAATGTATACATTTAATCCCGTTTTAATTAGGACACTCAATTATTATGAATTAACGCCAATTTAATTCGTCTTAGAATTTTTGTCCAAAACTCTATAGTGACAATATTCGTCCATTTTTTTAAGATTCTAAATTTGTAAATGTGAAAATTTAAGAAAGAAAAAGCGTAAATTAGAAGTTAAAATATTTTATGGATCGAATTAAACAGGATATGTTCTATTCACATTCTATATTGAATATTTATGGTATATGAATCAAATATATTGCAAATATATAATATTAAAAACGGATAAAATGTTAATACACATAAGCATCTAAGATTAAACAAATTTCGCTTTTTCTGTTTTTGAAAATTTGCATTTCAAATAGCAAACATTTTGTGTCAAGATGCCTAAAAATCGCAGATTAACAATTCATTTTGTAGATCCAATATTGGTCAAATGTTGAATATATAGTAAAACTCGTACTTTTAAATGATTGTTGTAAAGTTTGTATTATGCGTCAAAATGTTTCTTAGAACCGGTAATTATCTCAGAAGTTTAAAATTTTTATTAAATTCAAGGTTTTCACTACTTCAATGGATATATATTGGTGTCTTTGTAGCTTCTTTGATTTGAAATTTATCATTAAAAAAAAGTCAATCTAAGACACCTAAAAACTCTAACAAATTCGCTTTTTCTGCTTTTTGAAATGTGCAATCTTCACAAGTGAACTATTCAGCACTCATAATCTTTTAATGCACATTCACAGAGATTAGACATGAAAAAGTGTCCAGTACTATACATTAACTCCATGAATATGTTTAACTGATTGATCCTAAATAATAATTTCAAATGTTGAAATTTAGGAAAATAGTCGTAACTTATTAAGAGTCTCTTAAAATAAGACATTATTTAATAAAAAGACTCATTTAAGATACTGAAATAGCACGATAAGTAATCTTAGAAGTGCTGAAAATATGTTATCTTTTAAGTGATAAAACCAGGCTTTGTATCACCTACGTGGAATGTAAAAGGACTAATTTCGGATAGGTGTTACAATAATCAAGCTTTGTAGAAATTTTTCATGAGAACTAAGTATCTTTAACACTCACCGTAAGGAAACAATATAATATATTATTGTTCGTTGTTGCATATTCTCTTGAAATTGCATTTCATTTAGATTACACATTGATTTTTTATTCTCAAATATGCGCTGTATAAAATTTAACTGTTAAAAACTGCAATATATTAGACAGATATTTACTCTAATATTATCAAAAATTGTTTGTAAGATTGTACGGAAGTGTATTATATGATATAGTACACTCTCTTAAAGGAGTGAAATTTTGTATTTTGAAGTGTAGATGACAATATCAAACCTTTTAGTTTAAGAATTTATTATTACTATTTCTTTATTAAACAGGCTCATATTTTTCAACTACTAATAGAAATATTTGTAATTGATAACTTAATAAGCAAATATTCGTTGAATTATGTGCACTTATAAAAAAAGTAAGGGTCTTACTTAACGAACACCTTAAAACTATTAAGCAATATTGGGTCGCGTTTCTGTTTGTTATTGAAATTGTCATTAGAGTGTTTTATATTTTGCTTTCTATATTCAAAAATGCTAAAAATCAGTTTTTCAAATTAAACTCATTTTTTAGAAATATCAAAGAATTTCAAATGTTGAAATTTTAGGAATATGCTGTTTTTTAGGTATCTAATTTATGTTTTTGTAATTGTGAAATTTTTGTTAAAGTAAATATAGCGTACTTATATATAGAAGTTGAATTTTTTTAGATTTGAAAACCATGGTGTTTTCGCATCAACTTAATGTATTATTAATGTTATATAAAAAAAAATAGAACATAATGTCATTGATTTCGTTATTCTTAAATAATTATAAGTTATACGCTATAAATTCCTATTTATAATTCTCACTCTCTATCTGCTTTATTGATATTATTGCATATTTATTTCTTCACATGTAAAACACATTATCTTTTCTCAATGCTGAAAATTCCGTACAAAACTCAATTTTTAAGATTTAACAATAATTTTTGATTAAAATTTAGGCAAATCGTACTTTTAAGAGTTTAAATTTGTAATGTGAATTTAAGAAAAAGCCGTAATTTTAGAAGTTAAAATTTTATCTAATAATAAATTATTTATCAGTATTAGAATAAAATTATCGTAATAATCATTTGTTGTTATATATAAAATATATTGAAATTATACTTAAAAAGTGCGAAAAATAAGACACTAAAATCATATTTAAAATAAATTTTTCACTTTATTTTCAGCGTGATTTTTTGAAATATTAAAGAATGCTAAAGTATATGCTAACACATATTTATATATATTTAATTCTTACATAATACTTGATAAATATTCAGTTTATTTAAAAAACTGTACATAAATTATATTTAAACTTTCTTACACAATTAAAGTTTTACTTAAAATAGGATTAGAAAATTTATTTAAGTAGGAAAAAATCGATTATTAACACTATTGGGATGTATAACATGTAGCAGAATGTGAAAATTATTTAATTAAGACATGATATAGTTCGTAAATGTTTAAAGTAAGTTTATTTATTAATAGATGTTGTATATTAATAAGACAGGTTTCAGCACAACTAATGATAATATATAGTTTGGTATATTTAAATTAAAACCTATTGACTCTCAAGTAAAAAAATATTCAATTTAAAGACACCTAATTTCAATTTATTTAAATATCTCTTACTCTTATATTCTGTTCTATTTAGTGTTATGCAATTGTCTGAATTTAGAAACAACGATTATTTTTTCAATGCTAGAAAAATTCACGATTAAATAACACAATTTGCTATAGGAGATTTCCAATTTAATTAAATTATTTTCAATAATTGAGAAAATTAGGTAAATAGTATTTAACTATGTATATACCTCTTGTTGTAATGTGAATAAATTATTTTAGAAAAGTGTAATTTATTAGAAGTTATTAAATATTATTTTTAATTAACAGGTTTATGTATACAATTAATTTGAATTAAATATTTTTTGGTAATTATTAAAATGTAAATAGTTTGAGAAGTTTTAAAAACTATTTACGATATTCAAGGACACATAAATATATTAAAAAGTAAAAATTTTTATATCTTTTAAACTTATTAAGGTTTAGATAACATTTACAAAAAATATATATAGTATCATGTTCTCCTCTTTACAAGAATAGCGTAGATTTATAACGCTTGTGGCTCTATTGACCTCTAATTTAAGATTCTTAGCAATATTATAATTTCAAATATAAAATATTTAGGATTACCAATGTATTCTATTATTTTATAGAGTTTCACATTTGTAATGTGATTATTATATTCTTAAGAGAAAATGCGCTCATTTTACGAAGTTAAAGTGTATTTATTATAGACACAGAGTAGGTTCCTCACTTAACTGATGGAGATAATGTTGATTAGATAAAAGGACGATTACTTAGAATTTGCATTAAAAAAGTCATTATTTAAGAGCAGGACACTTAAATATAACTTGTTTTGCTTTATTAAATCCGCAGTTACCAATGAACACATATTATAGGTATTTTTCAAATCGCATGAAGATATTATTAACCCACACGTTTGAGAAAGAATCAATTATTAAAGATTATGGTACCAAATCAGAGGTATAAACAAGGAGTGGAGTTAGGAAATTTAAGGAAAAATCGAGTACTTCCTTAAGACCAGTGTCTCTAAATTTGTATTATTTGTGAAAATTTAAGAAAAAGCGTAATTTTAAGGGGACCCTGTACTTTTAATAGAAAATTTTTTTTCACAGACTAAATGAATATTTGGTATACTGAAAAAATCAAATATTGGGAAACTTTCGACTTAAAAATACTGTCAATTTAGGGCATCAGATCTCTCATTTAAGACTATTAATAAACTCACTTTTCTGCTTTTTGAAATTGACGCATTATAATGAAACACATTATTGTTTCTAATGCTGAAAATTCCGTTAAAACTCTAAATTTTTAAGATTTAACAAATAATTTTCAATGGATCTGGAAAATTGTAGGAATAATATCGTACCTGTTTTAGCGGTTCTAAGATTTTGTAATTGTAGTACAATTTAAGAAAAAGCGTAATTTTAGAAGTTAAAATTCTTTTCACTTAAAACGGTTTTTCCACACTAATGAATAATTGTATATTACCAAACAAATATTGAATTTCATTAACACACGTCAATTAAGAACACCTAAAACTATTAAATAATCTTTTACTATTTCTGCTTTTTGAAAATATTAGCTTTATTATCATATGAAACACAGTTTGGATAGATAATCTTCAATTGCTGAAAATACCGTCTGGATTAACACTCAATTTTACAGAATTTTACAAATAAATGACAAAAACCACCATAAGGAGTGGGTGACCGACGATAGAAGAGACGAGGCTGAGGAGGAGAACGAGCATAATGAGAGGAAGAAGAAGAAAAAGACGATTAGTTCATTTTTAAATTTACCAATTCATATTACTCTTGTTTTCAATTCTTAAAATGTAAATTATCTTCTTTTTTTCCTTTTTTTGCCGTTTAATTATTTGGGAAGTCTCCCCATTCACATCCTGCATCTTATTTACAGATTTGTTTCTATCCTTTGGCAACCTATTCTTTTTTTGGCAAATCGGTACCCCAGAATTCAAAGCATATTTAAACACCGGAAATCCGATGGTGAATGTTACTGGATCACGTTTGGTGTTCAATCTTTTGACACCTACATATCTACTAGTGTTCATTGGTACTTTCCATTTAAGCTTATTTTCATATTTATTTACCGTATCAGGTTTTTTCCAAATGATGGTTGCTTTTTCATTTATGCTTTTTGACAGTTTCTTTAAGGTTGCCCTAAACCTTTTCTTTCCATTTCTCCTATAATAACCTGTTTGAGATGCTTCGTAAATAGAAAATGAAAATGCATGAAAGTTATTTACGTTCTTTGTCCGTTTCTTTACTTTTATACTCCTTTCATGTCGTAGTATTATTTTCATAGCATCCTTACTAATAACAGATTTAATTTTGTAGTTATAAATGTTCCTTAACATACCCTGTAATCTTTTCTTTGATCTTACTCTTCTGATTTTGTTTTTCAAACAATGTATCTTAGAGTCTCTCCAATTCTTTTCGATTTTCCTCAATTTTTTTCTTAGCCTTCTCTCTTCCTTGAATTTAATTATATTAAAAGACTCACTTTCATAGTATTTATCAATATTCTTTAACCGCTTCTTTATGTTTCTTCTATTTGCATTTAGCAGTTCCATTTTTTTCCCATCTTTCCTACCACCAAAAGATCTATTTTTATTTTCATTTAAGTAATTTTCACATAATCGGACTAGATCAATTCCTTCGCAGTTAAATGAAGTTTCACAATCGACTTCATCCTTAAAGGTGACAGCAAGCATGTGTGTATAGAGAGGAATCTCCAAAAGATTTCTTTCTGGACTTTTAAACCTATTATTGAAGCTTTCAATCAATATTTTAGATCTGGAATGAAAGTCATTAACAAATGCAGAATCATCATAAGAAACTCTCCAAAGATAAGCTACAAGGTTTATCTGTTCCGCTTCACTTAAGCCTTTAATTTTAAAAGAAACCACACCCAAAGTATTTTCTAGCTCTTCTACGTAATGTGGACTTGTTGATATCCACAAGTGTTTAACATTTGAAGATATTAAAAACTTTAAAAGATCCTTCATTTTCTGTCGATTTTTCGAAGAATGCAAGTTTTCAAAACCGTCTATAAAAATAATAAGACGCGATTTGTTCAGAAAATTATTTAAAATGTTTCTCGAAAATTCACTTGCGCCGTTTTCACATTCACTCAGAAACTTAATGGCATTTTCAGGTACTTCTAAATTTGGATATTTTTCAAGATATTTTTCACATTCACTAAGAGAAATCATTATAATCCAGCATAATGCAGGTTCGTCTAAGCTTTTAAGTGAATGTAAAACGTGGTCCAAAAGAACTGTTTTGCCACTGCCTGGATCACCAGTAATTATAACAAACCTCTCTTTTTCAACGATTTCATTCTCAGAGAAATATTTTTTCTCTTTACATTCATCCAGAGCGATGATGAAAGATTCATTACCATGATTTATATACGATGACTCATACCTAAGACCATTTCCAAGATAAGTTACCCAGTGAATGCTTCTATTGCCAATTATTTCTTTTCTTTTATTACAAAATTCTTCAAGGAAATGGTAACTAAATTTATTTGTAGTATAAAAATATGAGTCCCATGTGTTAAAAAAATTTATACTTTCAAATTTTATATCGAGTGAAAGCTTCATATTGAAATCTGCAACACTAAACTTCTTTCCAACTGTTAATATTATAATATCTCCTGGAAATGTAGAAAATATACTAGCGTCTACTTTGTTACTTTGAGTAAGAGTTCTAGGTATGTAAAGTGAAGCGTGCTGTATACTTATACCTTTTCCCAAGCTTGGCATTTCACTATTATTAAAGATATTTAACAAAGAACGCGGAGGAATCAATTCGCACTCTGAGCAAATGTCAAAAAATTTAACAAACATGTTTTTAAATAAGATAGAAAAATTCTTGACGAGATTTTGTTTAGTAATCCACTGTCTATGTTTAAAGTCCGAATCAAAATCTTGAAGAACTGTTAAAACTTCATGTTGTTGCCACTTTTTAACAAACTCGCTGAAGCCATCAGCTATTAGTGTTGCCTTTGCTTTATTACATACGATTTCTTTAAGTTCTCTTAAAATAAGCACACTTGTATTTTCTTTAATCACAGCAAATTTAATTGAGTTTAAGAATTCTAAAACTTTTTTATAAACGGCGACATTGTCAACTTCCTCTGATGGAAAAAAACATGAGGAAATTTTTTTGTCAAAGAAGTTTTTAAATCGGATTTCCCTGCTCAATAAAAAGTCAGAAAATTCTTTTTCCTCAATTTTAAAAAGTTTTAAGGCTTCATGCAAATAAACTGCCGAGCTAAGGTCAATCGGTAGAGGACTACAGTAATTAATAATGATTTCATAGAGTTCATCGATATCTTTGTTTTTGCATAGGTCATGCAACCTTTTTGAGTCATTTCTTAAAGACACTATTAATTATTTAAGACCTGTTGAAAAGTGTTAAATTTAAGGTCTCTATTTATATTCATCATATAATCACTCATAATACAAACTTTGTTCTCTAAGTGTTATTGTACCATACTTAGTTGTGCCATTTATTATATTATATCGGGTATAATAATCATTAAAAACTATAGAAATCATGAATGAAGACTTTCAGTGTTGGTTTGAAATATAGGGAGTATAGTATAGGGGGTGGATAGGTATCGGGTTGTTTATTCGGATTCCTTTTCTTTTTCTCTAGCATAATTTATTGTTTATGTGGATATTAGTTGTATAATAATATATAAGAGGGAGGGAGTTACGACTTAGTTTGGTAGTTCTTCTTATAGGGGGATATAAACTATTCATCTAATAAATTATTTTATTGGTTTATATTATTTATTCAACCTATTATATTGACATATATAAAATAATAATGTGAGAAAAGTAGGTACACAAGATGAGCTGCTTTTGTTTTGTATTATATTATTGAATTATATTATTATTTAATTCGAAAAATAGCTTCATTGAAAAAAACATAACAAATTTAAAGTAGCTCATAATTTTTAGTTATCCGTAGGTTTGTCACATATTACGGCTATATCATATACGCATCAGTAGGTGAAATGTATAAGAATATTAAATATATATATCATATATATAATAATATAATATATTAATATATATTATATTATATATTTGAATTATTTAATATTATGAATATATATATATATATATATGATATATTATATATACGTAATATTTATATATATATATATATATAATATATTATATAAATATGTATATATATATATAATACTATGGCTTTCAAACAGTTAATTACTGTACATTCAAACAATTACATGAACTAGCTGTTAGAATTTATACAACCCTCAATAATCACCTTCTAATAGTATCTGTAGAAGATAATTCTAAGACTCTTTACTGAATCTTCCCTATATAACTGCTTTATCTCCTCGAATTTTACCTTATATCAGCCACTTTCATCTTTAAGGGATTCTATATATTATCACTAGTAAAGGTGAACATGGCATAACTAGACTCCCAAATTGAGGAGCTTGATAGTGTAATGACTTAATACATTATAATCTTTCTAATGTCTTCTGGGCAACTTCCTAAGAAAAGTTGATATGGATACTGTCCAATTAGTTAAAATAACGTTCGCTATAAACCACTGATCTATATTACAGTTCATTGGTCTGTATGGTAGTGATCATGAATTAAAAGTAAACCAGAAGAGGTACGTCTCCATTTCAATTCTTTCAATTTTTTACTAAATCTACAATCTCCACTAAATCAACTTCGCCAAGAATAGATAGAATTTAACCACCGTCTAAAATCTTATCTCAATTAATCGGACTACTTGTTCAATCCACAACAAATCTCTATTATTTAGGAAACCCCAATTATAATTTCTGACACCTTCCATTACATTCTCAAGATATTTAAAGGTATTTTACGTAAACAATTAACCCTTTTATCGGTGAATCTTTCTCTCACACCTAATTTACATAGAGACAACTTTTAATATTACCCAATTCACACATTTCATAGTACATACTTGACTTGTTTGGAACAGATTTCTGAAATAAGTCTTTAAGCTCTTCACATATTAATATTTAAATAACATAAAACAGCAATTATCGTTTAGTTTAGCTCTTTATCCGTAACGACCAATTACGCAAACCACATATCAATAATATGGCATCATATCGGTTTATGAACTACAAATTTATCCTCGTATTCATGGGTCAATCCCCTCCTCATTATCCAACCAAATACTATACTATGAAGATACTTACCTTATCCACAAATAGCAGTTATTCACGTTAACTAAACCAAATTCGTTCACGTTGTATGATCTTATATCTCTTTATTGACACACCTTTAAGGATATCTGTTGCTCCTCCTAGTCGAGATCCACGTCTCAGCCTTTAATCCTCTTGCATTTGATTCTATACCGTCCAAATTAACCAACCCTATTCACTAAATTATAATGAACATAGATAATTATACAATAATTGACAAAGACCTAATATTTATTTAACATATTATTATCACAAACATGGTCATATAGCTCAACTATTCCTAATCTAAATGGAGAATGTGTCGTGGTCTACTAATTCTAATTTCACGAAGAACCTTTGTTCAAACTTTAATAAAACATAATAGTAGTTACAATATAAAACTAAATATTACAATTATATATTTTTTATATACAGGTAAACTTCGATCTATGTTACCCTTATATATATATTATATTATATATAGTAATATAGCAACTATCTTTCAAATCCAATATCAAATAAATTATATTAATATCACGCAACGCTATAACTCTATAGTCAAAGAATATAAGGTTGATCACATGATTAAGGTGGAGCCGTGCTAATGGAATTTAATCTCATATTCAGGCATCTGTACCCTATTTATTATTATATATTATTCCCCAACCCCTCTCCAAACTAAACTTCAATGCAGTAGACAGCACAGACTTTACTCGTCCACTTAATACGAACCTACTTCTGCTTCAAATCTTTACTTAGAGCTCCGATTAGTAGTGAATTAATACTAGTTAGTCTTAAATTAGCATGATCTTATTTAAACAGCTTATCCCTTATACTTAGTATATTATAATAATATATTAGCGACAAGGTATAATCTAAAGTGTTAAAAGACTTATTACACAAATCAACCTGCACCACCACCTTATGGGGGCGATTCTAATCTTTTGTAGCATCATTTTATCGTCCAAGTCCAAGGTATCACTTTATATAGAGATCTTTAACTAACCAACCCTTTTCCCCTGGGTATGCCATTTAAACTCAGGAATTAACCCTACATTTATGGAACGTTATTTATAATTAATACATAACACCTTCTTATTCTTTTAGTATTAGATTAATTAATATCCTATTTTGCTCTTTATCGATTCCTGTTAATTATATGGATCGTCTACTATATTTACCTACGGTACCCTATAGCTATATGATAATTATATTTTTAATTCGCAGGTGAATTACATTACCCAATATTATAAGTATATTATACAATTGACTTTATTTAAAATGGAGACCTTGTACGCTAAGCCAAATGCATAAAATACTAACTTAGAGCTGGCGTTATGTATACTGAGATGTAACGGAGTGGATCCTTTCATTTTATATCAGGTTCCATATTACAAGCATATGCTAAATATTATTTTTAAAATGTACATATTTAATACCTTCAATAAACCGATTTCCTTAGACATATGTTTGATAATTAAGCTTTTGACGCTTCTTCATTAAGTACCAGTATAATTAAGTCTTTATTACATATCATCGTCAAGCGGAAGCGTTGCATTCCGCAATCTTTCTCAGGTCAAAGGCGGTTTTAATAACGGACAACCCACTTGGTGGTTACCCAAGAGTTAAGTGCATCAAGAAGCACAACGCTGAGAAAAGAAAAATTGAATTATCATCTATACAATAGCAATATCAAAATAAAGAACACTGATCATCACTATTATACAAAATCAAACATTTGAATTATTTTAATAAATAGTCACAGTTCCAGCAAGCGAGATCTCGGCCGATTAATCCCAGAACGAACTGAAACAAGTGTACTTTTCTGAGTTATGACTTATTCAATTATAGAACTAGTTATGAATTCTCCACAACATTTCCCCTTCACAACTCTAGAGTTGTTGATTTTATAGAAATTATTTATCCTTAATTCAGAAAATATATCGTCTCTCCGCAACATATCTTTTTACATAATTTTTACATTAAACACAAGATACCTCCTCGTTTTATAAGGTTCCTTAGCACTCTACTTACATTGAACCTAAAAATCTCTCACCGCTTCTATGTTAAAACTATTTTTTTTCACCCTGCTGCTGTAAGCGGATGCACGCTACCGGGTTTTATTCATATGGTTGGTGTCGCCGGAAAAGCGTCAACTCACTAACCCAGTTATTCATTATCACGTCTACACCCTCACCTTCCTCGTTACACTAAATTAATAAGTGGAAGGTATTAAATGATTTTTCAATTTTTCATTCTTTTTATTTAACATTCTTTTTTATTGGTTCGTGAGCCTGCTTGACCAAGAAAATCTAGAGTAATCTTATTTGATACATACACAGATAAAATAAAGCGCGGGATTAGGGACCTAGATCAACACTTAGCTGCGAAAGTGGGAACACGCCATTCATACCGCTACAACCATCTATATTAATCATTCCTCGTGAGCCAGATGATAATATTCACCACCATAGCAATGAGGTGCGAATAATGTCTAAATGAGTTATACGGTGCAGAATCTTGGTTCAGAACATGATTTACAGATAACAAATGCTCCGTCATATCCATCCCTCGGCATCAAGCAATTTGGAGATAGTATTTTGTCACTAATACAGCAGGAGACTACTTAAAGATCGTTTATATACTCTGCTTTTCGCATCTGATATTCTGGAGCTGATCAAGCGGTTATTTTGTAAGGGTCTACTCGGCCACTGACATATAATCGTATAAGTTCTTGAATAATGTTTTATGATCGTCGACACCTATATTCGGCGATAGCTCCACATATTACTCGCTGACACGCTGTTATTATCCCATAAGTTGAGAACATATATTTGGACGAAAATGACGTATTCTTGGTTCCTCGTCTTTTTCACATACGCACATGTAATCTAGTGAAGATGTACCGCACCAAGCTTTTCTCAATTATCTTATCCTTATGTTATCTGAGATATTTCTCCAGGACAATCGTGGGTCAACTGAGCCGGGACCACACCCATTTTGTGTTTAAATAGGACTGACGATATTGATCATCCCGTGACCTAAGGTCCCTGGGACGAAGACGGATGCTCCTTCCTCAACTGGTGTGGGATGTGCGTTCATGAAGTTACTGCGTGCCTTTTCTATGTTGGGAAACACCACTCTAAATAAAAAGCGTTAATTTAAGAATACCGATAACGTTGAAGATTATTTGGATTGATTATTTTAACAAAAAGAACTACCTACATATTTATAGCTCAATTACTGGGTGTATACCTATGGGAGTATTTCTCGTGGACACAACTGGCCGCAGCACTCTCATTCAATCAAATTAAGTCCATTCGTACTCTTATATACACACAATATCACTCACCATTACCAGCAGTGGTCGAGTGCATTACTTATATTAGTCTATTGTCCGTATTTTAACTGCTCGACTAGGTCCTAACTTTTACGGCCTTGGATTAATGAGCCGATTCCGCATGATGGTGGAAGTGCGATTCCCTCAGGTTTAAGTGTAAGATCTAATTATTTCCTGCTCAGCTCCTAATTCGTGAGAATAAATAAAATCTCTATATACCAAAGTCTCTTCTGCAGCACTCTCAATTTATAACCCAACTTGCAATTTGCAGTATCTCCTATATTTTCTTTCTCATTTATTGGGAGACCAACTTGATTCTTGGGTACTTTGCCTATAATACAGCCTGTGCCTAGACGGGCTGCAGGCTTCTTCTTTCTTTCCGGAGACAGAGGACCATCACAGTTCATTCTTCAGATAAATTTGTTATGAGGAAAGTCATCTCAGGCATCATTCCTGGCGTAACCTTATCGGTTACTATGACTTTAAATAACTCATTATATTGCTTACTTTCGGGACCTTGAAAATTTTACACGAACAGCAATAACATAGCAGTAATCTACGTTGTTTAAGAGAACAAAGCGGAAGGTCGAAGAACTATATGAACATATCATCAATTCTATAACCTAGTGTATACCTATAAACTTCTAATTAGTAATTGCGTTTCGCTCCATCTATACCTAATTAGGAAACTTCATGATGTAAATATAGAAAAATTTACTTCAAAATTAAATCTCTTCTATTTTAATATTTAATGTATCTATCTTTATTTTCTTTTAATACTATATGCCGGCATTTCATTACCACACCACTATAAAAACAACTATATATCATTCCCGCTCTAAGATTGCACCCCTGCTTCACACGCTCATTCGATAATTCGCCACCATATAATAAATTTTAATTCCATAACCAAATTCTAATAAGATACCGGGGTATGATCGCAAGATCCCTATATTTTAATTCACTGTTATTTTCCCTCCCAAAAAGAATTTTTTATTTCCATACTGACATGCATATCTAAGTGGGAGTCCGCCTATAAGAGCGGAAACTTGTGAACTAAAGCGGACTTTGTGTGTTTCCAGTCGTATATATCAGGAGTATTATTATGATTCGCAGTATTATTTTATGGTTTATTACTACTATATTATTAGCTTATATGCTACTACCCGTCATTCAGAGTCTCCCATTTCAACAAATGAGATGCCGATTCACTGTATATTTCTCCTAGTTAGGGACGCGGTCCTTTTCTCCGACTCTTGTCTCCTCTTCAGAGAGTAGAGAGTTGTTCCCTCTGATGTTAGCTACAGTGAGAGAAGTCGCATAAAGTAGAAGAATGGACGTCCACTGTAGCGTACCGCCTCGGGTCGAAGGTATGAGCATAGCATCATCGTCCTTAGAAGGTGGCGTTTCTGATTTTCTTACCAAGCTCTTTCAAGACCTTCTTTCCGCTAAACCCGTCCAATTTTTTGGGGGGAATATAGAGTAAACACCGAGGCGAAAGGATGGGGGGGATTCACCCTCCTTACCATTTTTGAAACGTTATTGTAACTATACACAAGATTCCTATAATTATCATAAGATAAAAAGACGTCTATCTGGATTTTCCATTATATTATAACATCCTTCTGCCGCCGAATTATAATACACATTTCTACGTGCATTATTTTATTTAACCAAAAATAATATAAGATCAACACTTTGCAAGCACACTTTTACAAAAACTATTTTCGTTAAAAAAACACAAACCATATGGGAGCATAGAGACGCTCCGATCGTCACTCAAGAGTCAGTGGGCGGGGCTTTAGGCACCAGGCAATTTCCTTTTGGTGTAATTTTGTATTCTTGCCCAATTTTATTTTATATATAAGGCCCGTCTCAATTGTAGAAGCTTTATTTTCTCTCTTCTTCTCTCTATTCTTTCTTTTTTTTTTTTCCATCTTTTTTTCCTTCTTGAGGGTATCTTGGGGGTATTCTTTACTTTTTCTTCCCCCATTTTCTTCCTCCCTGTTCTAGACATTCGTGGACGTGGGACGATTTTCTTTTTTTTTTTTTTTTTTTTTTTTTTTTTTTTTGTTTTTTTATCTAGGCTTATATTGCGGACGACTTTGGCAGCTGTTTATTGACTAGCTGTACTTCACGCTCATTACCAATGTCCCCTATTAATATAATGACCCTCAAGACTTACTTCTTTTGTACCCACTCCATGAAAAAATTTCTTCACTTTTTTTATTTTTTCACCGTATTTATTATTAATTATATTTTATCTTGGCCCCTCTTTATCACAGGTTGTAAGAACTGATGGTCCACTCTGGATCACCAAAGCTAGTGTAGCGGGAGTAGATGAGTTCATTTAAATCAATTAACCATAGAAATTAAATCCCTGCACCTCCTCGGGTACACTAATTAATAAGATGGAAGGGGTATTAAATAGATTTTTCATGTTTATTCTTTATTAATCATTCCTTTTTATATTGTTTGATCGCAGATCATAATAGATAATTTCTTTATTTGTATAATAAATAAGGATTGGGCAAGCCCTTCGACCACTTTCGTGAGTGCTCAATCAAAGTATTTATTATATTAGAGATGACTTGCAAAGGCCAAAGCTATACTATTCGAATGTAATCGGGGCTAAGATTTGATCGCCCATTCCTATAAGCTTTATATCTTATTTATTTCCACTCTGTCTGATCAGATACTACGTATCAAATCTGACACTTACAAGAGATCTGCTCATATAAGGATCACCTGAATAATAATTATAGTATAACACCTTTCATTTTATTACAAAAATAAGATATTTTGTGTGCCCGGGCAATGCCCGGGACACATCTTTATGGCATTGATCTCGGCTGGCCTTGACTAACGTCTTCCCCTGTTATTGGCGTCATATATTCGCGTCAGGGACGCACTCCTTATTGGTTTGATGTTAAGATTTTAAATCATATTCAACAAAAGAATAAAAACAGTTATGAGTGTAATGTTAATAAGATGAAGTAATTTTACCGTTCAAATAAAATACGTTTACATTTACCATACAGATTATAATAAGCAATGTTTTATCTCGTACTAGGCTACTAGAAATTCAGTACAATATATATATATATTATATTAGTATATATTATATTATATATATATAGTATATCATATTATATTATAATATTTAATATGATATATATATATTATATACTATATATACTAATAAATATAGATAATATATATTATAATAATAGTATATATAACTATATATAAGATATACTAACTATTATATATATAAATTATATCAATTAATTATATTTATATAATATAATATATATATATATAAACTACGTAATAATATATTCGTATATATCAACTTACTATATATATGAAATATATATATAATATAATTATATATATAATATATCTAATATAAATATATATATTCCAGTATTCATTTTTTTTTTTTTACAAACAAATAAAACAATTTTGATCTGACGATTTTGTCAGTTTTTCCCTCTTCTTTTTATTTATTTATATCATTTAATTTTTATGAGTTATTTATTTTTATTTTTTATTTTTTTAGGACTAAATGGAAAATAATTTGTAGTAATCAGCGATTTGATTCCATTTTTAATAGATGATCTCATTTTTTTATCAACAAATAAAGAATGTAAAGCGGAATCATAATTGTAAAAAGAACTTACAGTGGTACGGATTTATTTTTTTCTTTACGTTAAAATTTTCAAATGTTTTTTTTTATTTCATTAACGGATTAAAATGTAATACAAAAGACTAAAGTGAAAGATTGATGAGGAGGCGAATTTTTCTTTCAAACAAGATTTAATATATTTTTAATGCTATTTTAATGAAATTATCCAAAAATGCAGAGGTAAGCTGCCTCCATGGAATGAAATTGGTGGACTAGCCCAACCTAGTCGACAGGTCAAATGGTCGATTAACTGACATCATAACATAATTTCCCGTACATTGCCGCGCGCAGGCGCTTAGGTTTCAGGTTAAGTTAGTTCTAGGTTAGGTAGGTTACATGATTTGTGGGACTTCGTTAGGTTTCAGGTAGGTTAAGTTAAAGATTTGATCGTTAGGTTATATTTAGGTTAGGTTAGGTTAGGTTACGTATGGTTATGGTAGGTTTGATTAGTTAGGTTAGGTTAGAGATTTTTATTCATTAGAGAAACTCTAATAGACTCAGATTTTTTTTTTTTTTTTTTTTTTTATTTTTTATTTTTTAAATCAAATGTAACATTGACCTGTCTATCATTTTCCCTGTCTACCATTTGGTACAAGCTTCCTGCCTCCCCATTATTATATTTTAATTTTGCAATATATAGAAAGAAAATTCAACCCTTTCACTTTTAATTTACATCTTAAATAATTGCTATTGTACTATATTACTAATAATTAGTTCACACTCCACGAAATACATTGTCCTTAATTGATTGACTGTTTATAATAATCGGCTAGCCTAACTCGTATTTCGTAACTCGTATTTAACCCGTTGCAAAGATACAAATAGAAGGCTGTTGAACCTGACGAAATTGGTCCCCCCCCCCCCCTTTAAACAATTGGCACTTTTTGAAATTACACAAGAAATTAGAATGTCTTAAGTATAATTAATTTTTGTTATATTTTTTTTTCTTTACTACATCAAGACATGAAATTTTCAACAATATATCGACGAATTTTGTACTTTTAAATTCAGCACAATTTTCTGTCCCCAAAAGCAATTTTTTTTGTTGTAAACAAGAAAAGAACAAAATGTTTCAAATTAGATGTTGATGTTCAAAATGCTATATATATATTATATATATATATCTATATAATAATAATTATATTAATATAAGTAGTATATATATAGTATATATAATAATATATAAAATGATATATAATAATATATAATATATAATATAGTATATAATATATAATATATATATATTATATTAATATATATATATATACTAGTATATATAGTATATATATATATATATATAGTTATATATATAATACTATAGATATATTATGTATATATTAGTAGTATATATTATATATATTAATATATTAATATTAATAATATATGTATATGTATTTATTATTATAATATTAATATATATCTATATTGATAAATATATATATATAGTATGATATAATATCTAATATATATATAATAATATATAATATATATATATTATATATATATATATAATATTATAGTAATATTATATATATATATATAATAATATGAACTATAAGAAGGCCGTCCCCCGAAATTATTTAAGTGATTAAAAATTTTTGATGTTTAATTAAAGGTCTAAATTTAATTTTAATAATAATAAAAATAAAGTTACTCACTTAACAAATTTACGAAGTAATTATTCAACTAGAAGATGAGGAAACATTGTAAGTCCGTTGCAGAATTGTTAGGTTAAGTGTTTTTTGAAGCATTCAAGGAGAATCTCCTTAGCGGAGTAATAATAGAACGCAGAAAGTAAATAAGTGACTTCTGATTGTACCACGATATGATGGTGCAGAAGCAAATGAAGAAAAGTTTTAAAGGTGTTTAGGCTGTCGAAAATATCCACGCGCCATTATATTGCTACCATTGCTATTTACAAGTGGTACATTGATGTGTACAGTACACATTAGAAAGACTTATGGCCAGAAGCGAAATGCAACAGGTAGCTATTTTAAGGTTGCCAAGGGGAACTACTCTTTTAATAGGAAAAAATAGGAAAGATTTCCCCAGACCAAAAATGGACAAAACTCGAGCTACACGAATAGGACTTAAAAAGTTGTGGAAGAAGTTTACAGATGTGATTTTTAAGAACTAAAAAAAAAAAATTTAAAGCGTTCTGTTAAAGATTTTGAGAAAGCTTGAACCCGGATCAGGTTTAACTTCGTTTCAAAAAAAGCCAGCACTTTTTGAAAGATTGTAACAAAAGCCAATTGTGTATAGTATAGTTTATTAACTTTAGCTTACACTCCTAACCCTTTTCTATTATGGTAGCAATCATTGCATGTCTTCCATATCATTGACAGCAACTGTTTTTCAAACATATTGGGAAATGTAATGTTGTTTTTAGAAAAATTTCAAAACATTTGCAGAAACGAAACATTCAAACATTTTGGAATTCTGCATAGGACTACTACTTCGCTTTATATTTCATATTTTCTTTATAATAAATTTCAAAGAATTAAAATAAAGTTTATAAACATTTTTATTCAATGATGAAATAATTTCAAATGTTTTCAAACCTGTCATAGACAAAGTTCGTGAGTCCTAGATCCACAACTAACGTATATTTTTTCTTTTGTTAAGATTTTGGCCATTACCTCACCCAAAATTGTCACTATTGTTGCCAACTATATTCATCTACTCTGAATACACTCCAAAACATGTGTTTCAATTCTACAGGGAAAGAAAGCCTAACAGAAACTGGCTTTAACGAGTGTTCAGTTTCATAGCTGCATCATTATAAAACGGAGAAAGTAGTCAATCATTTGTTTGTAAGAGCTCGTGTATGAAGGTAATTTTTATAAAAATAAATATGGGTTATTGATGGGATGTTAAAAGAGAAATCATGGTTAGACTTTTTATGTCGCTTTGAATATATTATATATAATATATATTATATATTATATATTATTTATATATATATAAATATATATAGATATAATAATATAATATAGCAGTAGTGAAGATCATTCAGATATTCATCTCTCTATATAATATTTTAAGATATGATATAATATATATATATATAAATATAATATAGTAGATGAGCCGCAGTTTTGACCGCTCGCCATCACAGCTTTTTCTCAAAAAGTATAAGAGGAGTAGTAGCTTAATACTTGGAATATAATCTATATATGGGATAGGCTCGAATCCGTGTAATTTCAAGTCTGTAGGATGTAAATAGAGGGTCGGTCACCCCGGGGTGACGCCGATATTGTGCTACGCCTTGTGCTTGATTCTGCGTGATGAGTTTAGGCCTAAACGAGAGCGTTCGGTAGGCGACCGAGGAGGATCACCTGGATACAAACAAGACCGAAAGGTTGTTTTTGACTCGACATGACACGACTGACGCGTCGCTTGCGCATACCCATACACATTATATTATTATTATTACGTCAAGAAAGTGATTTTCCGAAGGAAATCGATCTGAGTCGAAACGATCCTGAAGGGATCGTTTTTTTACGGCGACTTTGAACTTCGATTCCGCGAAGGTTTCTTCTTCGCATCCGTTTCTGAGTCCGATATATATCTACAATGGGTAGAGTTATGTATCGGTTTCAAACTTGGTATAATGTTAGTGAGTGATAAACTGATCCCTGGCAAGTTTGGTACCGTAGGGTCACACCAGAGGGGTGTTGCCCCTAAATGCCAGAGGTCAAATTCGGTCCTGAAGAAATGTTAGGGCTTAACGAATCAGAGTGGAATTTGGATGCGAAGTATTATATGGAATGATGACGCAGATCTCGTCGGAGATGGAGATTTACGTTTCTCTGCGTCCCCCCTGGAAGGGGAACGCTGCCCCACAAAAAAAAAATAAAAAGTGATCGTAGAAGACGAGAAACTTGGAGACGGTAAGAGTTCGAGTCGGAAACGAGACGGGAGTTGGAGTCGAGCGGAGTTGAAATTCGTTCGTGAAGTCCAGGACACCACCGGAGGGGGGTACCCAGTTGAAAAAAAAAAGAAGAAGAAGAAATGCATGGAATGCAACAGAGGACGAAGAAGAAAGGACAGAATGAGGAGAAGTACAGGAAGGAGGAAAGGAAGAAGGATGAAGAATGGAGGAAGGAGGAAGGGTTCAGAGTTTGCTAGTGCACGGTGCTGGAGCACGGTGCGGTGCCGAGTGTATAAGTACAAGTCGTATATACAACAGGGTCGGTGTCTGTCAAAGGGTGATCGGTCGGTAGAGTTCGAAATTTATGAGTGGTTATACTAGTTGTGGAGGGGGTCTAGGACCCCCAGTTAGGAGGGTCTCGTCTTGGAAAAAAGAGCACAGAGGTGCAAAAAACAGAGGTCGAAGGAGGAAGAAAGAAGGATGAAAGATGCATAAGGAGGCAAGATGAAGAAGAGCTGAACTCCACCAAGTCGAAGGGACAGATGCACCGGTGTTGTGCTCCGGTGCGGTGCCGATTTATTAAATATGTTGTGTATGATGCAATAATTGGTGCCTTGATATACGTTATTAGGGTCTGTAGTTTCGAAAATAGATGGTTTCAGAACCATCCCAAAAAAATAAAAAGAATAGACCTTTTGCAGTAGAAGAATTAGTAATAAATAAAATTTGTATACACTTTTTATGATTTATAACTTACAAATTTACGGTTTTTACATAACCCGTTCTAAAGCAGTAAATCACGGTAAATCAAACCACCATTCAATCAACACCATCCAGCCCCCTCCTGCCATTCTGTGATCTGTTTGACCTGTGATTAAGTTGCTAGTTTGGCTTATTATTTTCCATAAACCTTTCTGAACATGTCAAGGTTCTTAAAACATTGCGTCAGCCATAGTAGCTGACGTATACAAGTTTTCAACATTAAATAAAGCTTACTCTTAGCATTGCACATCTGAACTAAGAAAATAATGTACAACCGACAAACTTAACCAATATTTTAAAGTAGGAATATCAGTATTCAAATTAACAAGTCTCTCATCTAATAGCTAGATAAAGTAACCTAACAATAGCATCCAAAAAACGTATTCTTATTCACAACTTAGCGTCAAGCATAGTCTTCATAACACATATCACTGTTAATCTAACACTGGCTAACAAAGATATAAACTTCGCAATTCCGAAAACAATTTCAGTAATTATTCATATACCCGGTTGAAAGTAGATAACGTAACATAAGGTTTTATCCTATTAATAAAGTAACATGATGGTAAATGACTAAAAGAATCATAATATAAAAGACAAAACCTGAACATCTTAGTAAGAATTAAACAGCTTAACATTAACAAAAGATTCCCACACTTAACACCAGTAAAAGTACTAACAAGACTCACAAAAACACAATTCACCGTTCACTGCTTTATTCAAACCCAATATCTCCAATCATGTACAGATTGTTTAATTTTACATTAGAACATAGTAATAATTAACAAAAAATTTAGCTAGACCGCGACCTTAACGCAGCATAAATACTTAAGGGGGTAAAGCTAAAAATCACAGTAAGAGAATATTACAGTCATAAAGCAAAATCCTCAACATCCAGAACCATACTACATCGAACCCACACACACACCCGACAAATCAAACACCCAAAAGAACCACCCCTGCAAAGCCTCACACAAGCACACACACGTCCAGACTGACACACACAACACAACACACACACACAGACCACACAACATTCGCAGTTAAATTATTAAGAATTTTAACGATGATGAATGATATTAATTTTCAGTAGCACACACACACACATACACTCTGACACACACACAACACACTAACAGAACGAATAAACAGCCATCATCATCAATGTAGTCAATAATGACATACGAGGGAGACTAAAGCGTTTTCATACTGTAATTGTTTATAATTTTCATTGGAAAAAGCGTTATATAAATACATATAAAAGACAATAAATACATAAAAATATATAGCGTATAAAGAAGTTAAAAATCAGAATTGTGATATCATATTAAATGTAGTAGGAATGACAAATTCTATAATTGATGAATTTGATTTATCAGATAATGTAGCTGAGGAATATCTTCGTATAACTGGATCGATTCCTAAACCGTTTCCAAACTGGATGAAAATCCTGCATCCATTTTCCAAGGAAATTTGGGGAAGCTTTATTGCAACAAACATTGTGTTTTTCCTTTTAACTCTATTTCTAATAAACTTTTCTGAAGAATTCCATACAAAAAATTCGTCTTTTGTTATTTTAAAGGCAAGTTTGCAATATGATATCTATCTATCTATGCTATCTATTTTCAACGAGACGACGCAATTGTAATCGATCTCAATATTAAACTTAAATGTCCATCAGCGTTGCAGAGTTTTCCAAAAGAATGCATTTTTGTTGTGGCTGGAATGATCTTTTTTTTGTTTAGTGATGTTTTTTACATTAAAACCATCTAAATATTGAACTTTTTCCTAGAGTTCAAAAGCAAATTTTTGGCCGCTTGAAAGATCACGTAAGGTATGTTTAGGTAATTTAAATAACATTTATAGTATGAAACACATGTTTCATTTATTAATTAATAATTATTCCACATTATTTCATTATAATAATTATATAACATCGTAATTTCACACTATTTTAAAATATTCATCACTCTTACGAAAATGAAAGCTCTTTTGAAGGCTTTTTAAAAAATTTCTCAGACGGCCTACCGACGACACTCCGTTTACACGCGGTCAGTGACCACGGATCAGCTGAAAAAAGTGTAGGTGAAGAAACGTTAATAGTTAAACATTGAACTTTTCAAATTGAAAGCGGACCATCAAGCTTCAAAGTGAGGATTAGGGATTTAAAATCGACGAATAGCAAATATACTGTTTTAATGAATTATGTATGCTATTATATTGAAAATAAATTTGGATGATACAAATTCAAACTTTATTATTAATGAGTTTTTGTCTGGTAATATGTACTTTTTGCATTAAAATTAAAGATGGATGAACAAATAAAGTATTATTTAAAAAAAGAAAAATAAAAACATAAAATAGTGAAGTGAGATAACGACCTTGAAAAAGAATTAGAAAAAAAAGAAACGAAGCAAGAAGTTCATCATGAATGTGCCCGGCTTCCAAAGTTGCACTCTCAAAAATTAGTCTTACAATTTTTTGAAATTTAAGAGCCACAGTATTAGAACTGAATTTCCAGCCTTATATATACCATTGAGAGAAAATTAGTGTTAAGAATACAACCTTCTAAAGAATAAAAAGAACTCAGTGAGTTATATGCTACCAAGCAAGTAGAAATATGATATGTTATTTAATCGAAGAAAATAGGATAGTTAGAATAGAATTAAACGATATAGCAATAATAATTCTCAAAGAGTAATCAAATTAATACTGATAAAATCGAGTTTAATGTTATATATACTACATTTATATAATACTATAAGTCTATAAATCTTCAGTTACGAGTCATTATCATCAGCTCCTTCCTTTCTTATAGATATATAGCATATTCCGCCATTATATCTTAATATTTCTATATTATATACATATATATATATTCTACAATAATAATATATATATAATACTAATCTATTAATACTATATCTTTATATAGTTCTTCTATATCTATCAACTATCAGTTATCTAGTATAGCTAAGAATCCACATATTCATATGCTGAAGTAAGTGACTCTATTAGAGATCAGCTCTACTGAATCGCGTAAATAGTGTACAAAATCCCAAACCTCCTAGATAGTCTAAAAAAGTCATAAAAGAACAAGTAAGAAAAGACAAATTAAGAAGAAAGTAAGTCCAATATCAAGTAATAATCCAGCCATGACCTCTAATTCGATGCTAATATCATCATAAACGTTCTCTCTACTCAGTCTCGGTTCTCTCATCTAGTATCATGTTTGACGGGTCATGATCTCTCTCGTTCTCTCCCTCTCTCTCTCTCTGCTCTCTTTCAACGTCGTCTCATAAGTTCGCAGTTTTTAAACTTTGCATAGTATTTCACAGATAATGATGCTCATATTATATAGTAGTTTATAATGTATTTATATAAGTATTAAGTTCAAATTTAAATTATAATAATTAATATATATATAGGTATAAATGTATAGAATGATATATTATATAAGCGTAGTATTATAAAGTTATATATAGGTAGCTTGTGTTATAAGTATATATTAAGTGAGTATTTTAGAGGAATAATATATTATTTTTATCGTTATAAATATATAAATTTAGTATATATATTAAGTATATAAGTAGTTATAGTTTATTGAATACTATAAGTTGTTATAAGTTATAAATTGTACGACATATAAGTAACTAGTAGCTATAGTTTATGGATATATATAAGACTATAGTATATATAGTATATAATAATATATGAAACAAAATAGGTAATGTAAAAAATAATACCGAGTACAAACTTTTAAGTTAACAGTAAGTAGAAAGATATAGTTGCAGTATAGGAGTATATGTACAAAGATTTATAATAACAAGTATGAATATTATGGAGAATGTTAAGTATATATATATATTATAGTAAGGTATTATCATTATAAATCTTTCTATATAATATATATCTATAAGTTAACTAATGTAATTAGAATACTTTTTTATATATCAAGCAAATTAAGTATATAATTTAAGTTTCTTTACGTTTTAATATATATATAATATTATAATACATATATAATAATATATATAAGTAGTTATAAGTTATTAATATAAGTAGTGTATATATAATATAATATATATAAATTTAGATTATACAAACCAAAGAACTGCAAATCAGTATCTAACGTTTAAGTAAACACACTGGTTTATTAGTTAGTAATCGCCTGTAATATAGCCTAACTATAAAGAAAAATCCACAAGCCGTTCTACTATTTCTTGAAAACCAATACATTTAATTTAATATGTCGACTTTAAATGAACTATGAAGTATACTACCTTAGCTGCTCGTGATAAAATCATATTGTAACATTTAATAAAAGTTTTAGTTCAAACAGAACTATATATATCATAAGTAACCCAATAACTCTGAATTATCATCATTGAATGACTCAACGATTTAAAACTTAATCTTAATACGTTATATATAGATACAGCTTAAGGATTGTTATAATATAACCGATGTATCCCGTAAATAACATTTAAGTACTAATAAGATAATATATATATATATCATATTAGAAAACATTAAAAATGAAAGATTAAGACTATAATAAATAAAGAAGAAGATAAAGAATATACAACTACACGTTATTTATATATAATAAAATATATTAGTATAACATAGATTCGTATATTCGTATATATATATATTAGGTAATATATAAGTCACTTCTTAAGCGTAGTCGTCTGCAGTGGCTTAAGGACGTCATGACTGAGGAGTCTCTGGAAGAAGACTATATTCCTGGAAGTAAGAGTACCGGTAAAGCATGACTGTAGATAAGTCAGTCTTCTATACAGTAGGATAAGTGATTTACTGATGATCTACAAGAGAGCTAGAGTAATAGTAGTACGATATAGTGAGTGAAGCTATATATATAAATCAACGTATATATATATAGTCCTAACTAAAGTGAGAAATATACAACAAAAATGTCCCAACAAACTTTTCAACGTCGAATATATATATCATACGTATAACCCACTATATGAACTAATTGTGAGTGATAGATATTTACTACCCTACTTTAAGTAGATGTACTGATATATATAATGAAGAGTAATATCCATCTCGTAGTAAAATATACCTATACTCCAGTAATACGTACTATGTAAGATATGAAGTATAGTAGTAAGTCAGTCATAGTAATAAAATAGGGTACAAATCAACATGCCACACTGTATTTACGAGTAGTATACTTGCTTATATACTTAAGCCGCTTATTTACTACCACTACTCACCAGTGGTATATATAAATATATATATATATATATATATGAGTATATATTATAATACCTATATATATATATGATCCGGTATATATATTATATAATATAATATATATATATATATATACTTATATAATAAATTTATTAATATCTAATTACATATATTAATATAACTATATAGTTTAATAATTATATTATATATAATATACTTAATAATATATATATATAATATAATATATATACTTAATATATATATTTATATATATATATTAGATAATATTAATATATTTATAATTATATATATATATATAATATATATATCATATATTACATATAATAATGATAGATATATATCATATATATATATATTATTATATATGATTATATAATATCATAATATGATATATTAATATAAATATATATTAATTATATATATTAATTATTGAACTGTCACAGTAATTACGCATGTTTTATATAATGATTATTAGTCATGAAGAAAAAATATACACAAATTGACGTTATGATTATGATAAAAACCAAAACCAATTTTTGGAGTTTTTTATGTCAATATATAAAAAACTGATACTCATAAACCCAATGATTTTTTGTTGTGTTTTGGCTGCGGGGTTTTATTTGCGTAATTTTTGTGGTGTTTTAATGTGGTTATTTATTGGAATTTAATAGATTTTAAAGTCAATAAGTATTCCGGTACCCTAGCTGGGAGGTAAAAAGTCAAAGTGATTATTACTGCCATTAATGCAATAAAATATGTACACATGGTGTTAACGCAGCATATTTTTATAAAAATATGCCTTAGAAGTTACAATTTCAATCTTATTTAATTCTTACAACGAACTTTTCCAAACAGTATTACTTAGATAACTAGTATACACATATGCCTGTAATAACCAGAAAATTTTATATTACTTTTTGTCCTCAATGTTCTTGCTACTTATGAAATTTGATGATAAAAATTATAAAGTAAGGTGGGGTAGTAATTTGCGCAAGTAGCCCATATATACAGACTCCTACTATCGAAGAAAAAGGTTTACTTGCTCTTATTATTTATACACAACAGATATAGAGAAACATTCAGAAACACAAGAACTTCATAAGAAAACAGTGTAAATATCACATCATCTTAGACCTGATAATGATAATACATAAATTGAATTTTCTCTTATTTTACCTGTACGAATAATACCTTAATAACTAGAACGTTTATACATTCCCTAATAAGTATACTTTACTTCTATATATACATTAACATAAAACAATATTATTTTAGTATGCGAAGTATTAACCTATATATTCTAACGGCGATAATTATAGATATAGTACATCGGTTCTGTTAGCATAAGACAACTTACTTATAATCAAGACAATATATATATATATATATATACCTAGAATCGTATCCATATTAATTATAGTGCGAGAAGAGTAGAGTTATCGTGAATAAAAAGATCGAGAAACCAAGATCATCGAGAGGGATGATTGAAACAATAGGATTAAGGGCAGAACTAAGTTAGTAAATTGAGCACTATAATGGGAGAGAGATAGAATCCTGTGCAAGTAGACAAAAACAGCAACTGCTGCGACGAGTGTCATAAGTGGGTTGGAGTTAATAGAATCGAGGCTTACTTTCTCTATTATGGGACGGACAAAGATCTTGGAAGGAAAAGAGAGGTCTAGCGTTGATACATATTTGCGACAGCCATCCAGAGGAAGAGTGAGGAACAGTTATGAGATGGATGGAGAGAAGAAGTTTCTGTCAGTTCAGCTGAAAAGTATTAAAAGACTCTTTCTGCTAAAATGAAGACATGGGAAAGGAGAAGAGAGAGATGAGATGATGAAGACGCCAGAGGAGGAGAGAGAAGAGGTCTAGATACGAATGAGCTCAACGTAGATGGTTAACCGCAGCTCGAAGAATCTGAATACACTGCCAGGTCACAAGAGTTTGATGACCAGAGAGAGATGAGCAGAGAGTTATAGAAAAACAGAGATAAAATCATGTGATTACCGAAATACTTGAAAACATCTACACGTCCGTTAACAGCAAGACAACTTGGGACCAAGTGAAGCTACTCTAGGATGATTGAGAGCGGAGTATGGATCTTCAAGAATCAGAGAGAAGACTTCATCATACAAAGTTTCGAAATAACGAACTAAATAATAGAGGTTGGGATGGTTGTAAATAATACCATTTGTTTAGAGAGCCGCTATAATCGTGGTCTATATTAATGACCATGCTGTTAATTACAGAGCCTCACCATGAAAAAAATCCAATAGTGTTCATATAATTACCATAAAAAAATACCCACTGCCTCAAATTAAATTTACACCTAGTTTTAGAACAATGATTTAACCTAATATACCAATTATTTATTCACATAGAGTGCGTAATATTATGTCATTCTTGTAGCAGGTCAACGATCCAATAAATTTGAATAAAACTACTCTCCCTTTCAGAACAATAAGACTAAAGTATTAGATCAAGAACTGGTCTCTAGGCTTATCAATTGTACACTTATTACTCGATATATAGTTCTTCATTACTAGTTATTCTACCTTGATGTAACTTATGCTTAGCATAGTGATTCGATAGGCAAGTTCATCAGACTGCCGACCACTAAGACGAACTTCATCAACAGGTCAACATAATTCAAATCTAGAAATTTCCTGACTGGAGTGATGCAAATTGTCTCAATTTTGTTTATTGCGCATTTAGGAAGTTTCGCACTGCTTGTGGAAGTACTGGCTATTTCTTCGGAAGTGGACTATATTGATGCTGAGATTGAATTATCTGTGGGTATAATAAAAATTATATGCCAGTAATAAGTGATACGCTTCTGTAATACGCCTAGATATACTCATCCTTTTTAATTACTGTATGCTATAAATTCTGTTCTGTTGAGTGTGTAGAAATTAGTCTTTGATGTATTCTTAGCTCCAATTTATTCATATCTTTTAACAAATTTAAACATCATCACTTAGTTACTATGTTCAATTTTAGCCTTTCTTAGATATGGTTGATATTCTGTTATTGTTACCGTAACAAGTTAATCTAACTATAGTACCATATCATAATGAGTATTAGTATTTAATATTATTAAATATATAAATCTTATTAAGTTAACTATATAATAATAAAGTTATGAGCATCGTGATAGAGTATTAAGAATATATAAATTTATGATTAATTTATAAACAAGTTGATAATATATCATTTTCTCTGAAATCAATGAATCTTGACATAAACTGTTATATTAGAGTGCTTTTGTCGAAAACCAAATGATTCTTATAGAGGGATAAGACTAAAAAGATAATCTACTAGTAAAAGATAAAATATATATTAATAATATTAACTTGAGTACTTATCATACTATATTTTAGAGTAATGTAATTTCATTTATATTTATTTAATATATCATAAACCATATATTATATATAATAGATATACTAATATCCTTAATTAATTAATTATATATATCATAATATATATAATTATTAATAGTTAATTAACACTTAATTATTCACAATAAAAAGATATGAGTGACTCGTGTAAAAATTTAAAGTTATGACCACAGTTCAAGTTCTTAGCTTGTCAGAATTTTTTTGGTATTTTATGTGCTTGCTCCCGTACTATCGATTTGCAATAACATTTGCAGTAAAACCATTTTAATGAAACATCGTAAACCGTAAGGTAAAGAGAGACAAGGAAAATGATCCAAAGCCAAAAAGCTAGAAGGCTAATAATGACTAGAATATGATATGATAAACTAGTATAGTAGATATGATGTATTAATATATATTTGGAAAATAATATTGAAATATGGAAGCTTAAGGATAACAGCTTTAAATCCACAAACTGCAAGCAGACAAAGATTGTATATTAAGACAAAAAGTAAAAAGGAAAGTAATGGTATATCATCAGGCAAGAATCAGAATAGACGAACTTATTGGTATCAACGAAATATTTTGGTTTTATACCCATTTTTACGATAATCAGACAACAAGTCGTTTGTCACTGAGTACTTCCAGCAGATTACATATATGGATCTGAGTATTCAAAAGCAGTAAGTGAATTTTTATGGATAGATCAAAAATTCGTTACTGGAGAGACAAATTATACATTTCAATTATCCTATATATATATAATTAATATAGTTAATCCTAGTATTGATATATTAGGTTCTCATGTTAGTCTAGGCAGTGAACTCGTCTCATTCTATTGAGTACAGATCTTCTCTAAAGATAAAAAATTAGATGAGGGGAGGTGGAAGATTCTTACTATATAAAAATAATAAGCATCATTGTACTTTATATTAAGCCATACATTCGATCACGTCGCACTTTATGATTTTTGAGAATCATAAGAGGGTATATTTATCAACTTATATGGGACTTTAGCTAGCACTAAAAGCAACAATTAGAAAGATTGGAGTTAAACAGCTAAAGCTGTTATAGATATATAGAATTAATCATTAAGTATTTTTATTTTAGTATAAAATAATTATCTATTAATAATTAGAATAATATATTCATTATATAAAATACATCCTATATGTATATTTAGATAATAAATAATATTATAAAATATATAGGGAGGATTATTATATCATAAATACTATGTATATATGAATACTACTTATCATATATATATACCTAAGGAGTAATCTATAATATATATCATTACTTCGAATTATCATTTTGATATCTTACTATATATATACTCTTCTAATGTACGTTACATCGTCATTCTTTACGTCTCGTCTACTCTTACTCTCTGCAACTGCATGCATCTTCTCTCGTCTCATACTCGTCTCATCGTCTCTCATGTCTTCTCTCCTTCTCTCTCTCTCTCTCTCTCTCTCTCTCTCTCTCCCTCTCTCGTCTCTCTCTCTCTATATATATATATATATAATATGATATACAGCATAAAACAAAAAAAAACTATGATAGCTACCAATAAACTACTATAATAGAAAAACTACGATAATATTAGCGTTGATCATAAGGACATAAAAAAACAGTGCTATTGAGGTATAAAGCTAGTAGGGTGCCAATGGTAAGTGCGGAAAAAGTATGTTAAAAAAAAAAAAAAAAAACACAAAGCACAAAGAAGAGGGTAAAAAGGGGAATCGCGCCAAAAGAGAGAAAACGGATAAAAAAAAAAAAAAAATAAATATACAAAAATAATAAAAATGTGTATGTAATATATATTATTCAAGTTTTAACAATATAAAAAAATAAACATAAATAATGATGATTAATATTCTTTCCTCTCTACCTATACAATGAGTTAATGTGAAGTAAAACTCTCTTCTGTATGCGTGTTTTTTTTTTTTTTATCTGTGTTCTTTTCTTGGTTTAATAAAAATATATAAATTAAAACAAGTTCTAAAGTACATTTTTGTTTCAGGGTTGGTGCTTGGATTTATTCTACAAAAATTCGTCCACTTATTTTATAAGTACTTATATGAGGAGCATATCCGCAAGAAACGGTCAAAAATATAATGAGACACATTTAATGTAACTGTATCAGTTAGGTCTAGCCCTCCATGGCCGCCGCAGCCTCAAGCACTACTACAGTAAGAGAACATCTTTCTGGAAGTAATTTATCTATAGCAAGCAGGCGGATCCGCCGCAGCTGGCGCACATAAGCAGCAACAGCGGGGAGGGGTCTCCGCGAACCCCCGCGCTGTGTATATATTTGACAGTTTCCAGTAGGTGATGTTTCCCTTTAAAGAATCTATTGAAAACCAATAAATTAACCACATGTAAAACCAGCCAAAGATAGCATAAAATATCCCCAAGACAAACCCCCAAAAGAAAACCCCATTGGTTTATTTGCCTTTTATTAGTAAAAGATTTAAAATTTGCTTCGGCTTATTTTTTAAAAAAAACCTATAGTATATAATTTTTCCCAACCCCCCCCCGTGTATTTCTCCCCGTCGGCTTTCGAAGCCCCGAGTATATTAGCCTACAATTATATGTCTATATACCTAGTACTAGTATGAATACCTTACAATAAGTATATACCTTAATATAATATATATAAATAATATATACCTCGCTTAAGCTCTCATAATAAAAAATAAAATACCATTTATATGACAGTAATCATTTTATTTGGTACTGCTTTCGTTGAATTATTTTCAAAATTTTTATCATATTTTTATAATTGTCTAAAATTAATCCAAAAATGTATATATATTATCCTTTAATCGCTTGATTATTACAATTATAATATGATAATTTTTAAATATAGGATGATTTTTTTTTATATTTTTTTTTGTATTTATATCTTTTTTTTTACATTTATTCACCCCACTAAAATTAGACCAGCATTACAGCAATGTATATTAATTTTTGCGTATCATTGATAAGTTTTGAGATATTTTTGATTTGAAAAGATGAATATTTTTGCTTAGTAAAATGAAATAATACTATATAAATAATCCTCTAAATATATATATATTTTGCACACACATCTAATATAGGGAAGATGTTTGAAGATATATATAAATTACAATATTGAAAATATGTACAAATTGTAAATATATTAATAAAATAAAAGATATTTAGTAGATATTATTGATATTTCTAAATAATATATATATATATATATATATATATATAAATATTATATATAAAAATCATATACATTACAAAGGTTAAACACTAACCTACCATCTGAGAAGGAAAAATAATTGGCAGATCCTGAAATGAACTAAATTTTATTATAACGCTAGCAAGCAAGATAGGTAGTTAAACTTATTAATGAATGAAAGAGACACAATCTTGGTTAAATGCCAACATAAGAATAAACAGGGAGTTGCAGGACTAAGGACATATTTCATATTTGCCGATAATCTCTAAGGTGCGCTATTCCTGGAACAGGATACAGTTATCAGCTTGGTACAAGAAACAGTATTAGTTACAAGGTACTTGGAAACCATATGGCATAGGGTCTTGAAATGGGTATGGTATATAGCACAATTAGATCGGAATATCATACCAAAATTGTTTATATAATGTTATACAACTGCATATAGTAGCCATAAGGATTAAGACAATATATAGCCTATCGAATAACAGTATTAATTGCCATTATAGATAGTTAAGATGGGTTACACTTCCAGCATTTCTTCTTATACGAATGAAAGATATAATTATACCTAGTGATTAAACAGTATAGCTCAATGTATGTATTTTTGATTTTATGAGGTAAATATGAAGTCAATACATCGCCATGGGAATGTATGAAGGATCAGTTTAGTGATACGTAGTGAGTGATTATTTACTTTAAATTGGGTTATATAAATTCATATAATTGAATATAGATAATTAGTAATAGGATCAACATATATATAATATGACATTCAAGAAATAATACATTGCAGGAAAGTATCAAATTGAGAAGGAAAAGTAATAGAAGGAGAAGATTAGCGAATAAAAAACAATTCTTAATCAGTATGTACTACGAAGGAATTCTATTCGTATAAGGGGAAAGATCTACTAATGAAACAATACTATTACTGGTAAAAAATTAAGAACGAAAATTCTGCGCAGTAATAGGGTTCCAACAAATGGTCATATCTGTGTGGTGATTACACCGAAATACCTCAAATAGTATCAATAGAAATATTTGACAACTTGATTACTAAGAATGTGAGGATGTACATCCGGAAGGTCATTTACCGATAATATCCCAGGAAATATTATTAGCAGAACATATGTACCTAGCTTTATAGTCAATAATATATAAAAAGTGATCATATAAGGTTAATATTATCTCAAACCAATTCTAAAGAAAAATCACAAGTTCCAACCCATTATTCGAACTATGGCGCAGTTACATTCATGCTTAATGTACCGATAAATACATAAGGAGAGATAAAATATTGCTTATAGCTTTATGTAAGGTATGACCACTAGTAGCAATATAGTAGGTCGCTATGAGGTCAGACCACTAAGGTAACAAATAATCGGCGCAGATAAATGTACTGGGGCATTCGAAGAACATAATCGTTACCTAAACATTTTTCGAAGACCTCCATAACAATAGTGTCTAACGGATAATGGTGGAGTTCGCGATAGAAACAGTTCAGGGAGATATACTCCAAATAAATACTTAAACATTCAGACCAGTATATTCACAGTAATTCCATGATAAGCCCCATCCAATGGAGGCTAATAGATAGATAATATACGTATAACATACACCGAGAACTTGCCATTTCCGCGCGCGAGAGTGACTTCTCATATCCAACTGCAACCCAGCCGACAATAGACGCAGTAGTGGATGATTGCTTACCCCAGTAAAGTTTACTTACATAAGATACAAAGAATACGTGAAAAGGCATCATTCTGTAACTTGCGTGAGTATGTATACACCATCGGAGAAGCTTTATACTAGTAATTATCAAACACACAAGGAGAAATAGTTAACTTTACATATTCTCTATTTTGAAGAACAATATAAAAAATTATGAGTAAAGTATAAGTAACCATACCAAAAAAACGGCTTTACTCACATTAGCTAATGGAGATAAGGTTCAAACCGCAAAAATATTCAGCAACCGGTCCTTGTTTAAAGAAACAGAATATAATTTGAGTGAATAATAGACGAAGGCCTTCACAGCTATTTATTAAAAGAATGCCGAAGGACATGACATATGATTAGTATAGGCATAGTATATATACGTAAGGTTAGAGGGATTAATGCATACTAGTATTACTCACACAGAAAAAATTATATTGGGCGATATATCTACACCAGAAAAGAACGATATAAGCAGGACTGAGTAAAAAGGTGAAGAAAAAGGATAATATCCACCTCAGACGGTGAAGTAAGTATAGGGGAAATAACAATAACAGAGGGATATTAAAAGTGGTAGTAAGATAATACCACCTAGATAGTAAAGAGATTATATATAATATTATACTATATTAATTTAAATATAATTAATTAATTACTTTTTAAATAGCTTCATATCTTACAGGCTTGAATTAAAAGGTTAGTAATCGCATTTGCAGTTTTGGTTTGATATAATATATATAATATATATATATGAATTATATATATACTATTATATATATATATACTATATATACAATATAATATATAAATATATTATATAGTATAGTATACATATATATATATATATATATATATATATAAATATATATATTAGATATATATATACTAGTATATACTATATAATAATATATATTATATAGTAATATATAATATATATGTTATAAATAAATTGCTTTTATAATATTATATACTTCTATTACTAAATATTACTCTTCATACTTTAATTAAAAGTTTAGTACTCGTATTTAGCACTTTTTGTTTCATATATAATATATATATATATATATATATATATATATATATATATATATATATATCAATATTATATTACTATATAATATATTATATATAATTATACTATATATATATATATATATATATATATATATATATATATATATATATATTGTATATATAATATATATATATATATATATATATACTATATATATATATATATATTATTATATATAATATATATTATATATAATATATATATATATAATAAATGATATAATGATGAGCATTCTTTTGAAAAGCTATAGGAAAAGCCAGTTATTTCGTTTCAAATTAGCTACAAAGTAAGATGTTTTTCAGTTTTTTTTAAGAGAGAAGAGAAGAGAGAGAGAGAGAAGAGAGAGAGAGAGGAATAAGCATAGATAGATAATAGATAGATAACTAGATAGATAGATAGATACGATAGATAGATAGATAGATAGATAGATAGAAGTATATATATAGACTAGATATTTTTAATACACATACAGTATAATAGATATATCTAACATATTTTCAAAGCTTGCGAGATAACAATAGGAATTAAGAAGATTGCACTGGACAATAATACTTTGTATTAGAATGAACAGGGACCGTATGACATTATAGTATATATGCATGAGTACTAAATACCAAGCTCACTTTAAAATGATACAGTAGATCATCAAACAAGTATTTAGAGGTGAAGTAACAAGGCAAACACAGACAGAGGGCAACCGATGCCCAATATTTCACTGTAAGATTTGTATCCAGTAAACTCATTATGCGACTGGAGTAGACTCACACCAGAGACTGATATAATGCATAGAGTAAGGATATATTGATTCTATTACAAAAAGAGGAATAGTAGTATATGACGCAAGAGAAGAGAGTGTGCTACAAGACGAAACGAAGAGATGACGATGATAAGGAGGAGAATTAACGGGCAGAGGCTCCCCTGACAGAGGAAGCAGAGGGAGAGGAGAAGATAAGAGGCTGTCACGAGAGGCAGAACCAGAAATTCACTTAATTCTCAGTTCAAACATGGAGGACGGAGAGAAGTTACGATATAAAATCACTCCTACATCTGAGGAGCAATAATTAAAACTCGGCCAGAGATCTCCGGTTATCGTGCGTGCTAGCGAGATGATGACTGCCAAGAAATTTCGGCTGCAAGCCTCCACACTCTGCAGGAAAGTGAAGAGTTCTGCACTCGTACACGTGTAGGTAGAGATGACCAAAAGATTCACACGGAAGTAGATTAGTAAATGCGGATGATTAAGAGAGCTGTAATATAGTTGAAATATCAACACTATTCGGTATACATATATTGTCTTACTATACCACGTATAATTATTATTATTAAATACAAATAATTCTATTATGATATAATAAGGAACTAAGGAGAAAATCCGACAAAGGATGAGAGAATTTGTAACATCAGACACAAATGACACGATTCAAGGGGTCGGCTCCAGAGCTTCCATAGTTTGCAAAAAGTATATATATATATATAATATAATATATATCATTATATATATATTACAGTGTAGAATATAAAAGGGTACTAGAGTAAAAGATAAATATACGCATCTAATCGATAAGTAATAGTATAAGACCATTCCTGATTGGTGCGTTTGTCTTATATAATATAGTAATATATTCATATTAGTTTTTTGTGGTGTTGCGGTGTCGTGAGGTTTTGTTGTCGGCGTGGAGTTGTAATAGGGTAGCGGTGATTCCAACAGTTGAATAATAGGATAGTATATATATATATGATATATATATATATGTAATATATAAGGGTTATATATAAGTAGTTGGTAGCATGATGTAGGCGGAGCTATAGGTATAAATTGAATAAACCCCCAGAAGAAAATAAAGAGTTGACCGCCTCAGTATTATAGCAGAAAAACAGGGGTATAGTTGGAAAAACGTCACGTATATTAATAACAGGCTATATACCGCGTGAAAGAAGGTCAAACTAAGGGGGTTAAATTTTCAGTAGTAAAATGAAGAGAATACGACATGTAAGTTAGCGGGACACACAATGAGGGGCCGAGTGTGAAGAAAAAGTTCAGGAGCAAATGCTCCCCTAAAGTGGTAAGTAGTGTAAGTATTTTAAATATATTCGAATAAACAAAAGTAAGGAGGAGGGATAATAAGTGATAGGTATAATAAAGTATGAAATTAAAAAATCAGCAGTTATCAACAAAGGTGCAGTATAATCATAATATTTTAGAGGAACGGTTTTCATAATTGACGGGATATATAATTAAAAATATTGTCATGGATGAAGTAATAAATTTATATTTTAACAATATAAAGTTATAAATATATTAAATTGCAAGAATTTTATCTTTAATTAAAATCTAAATTTATAATAGAATGAAACACTTGTTAAGGTGGTTCTTATAAATGGTAATATAAATTAATTTTTAATTAATTACTATTGATATTTAACTATTAATTTACACTTAATATGAAGATGCATTATGATGTTAAGAAATAAAAAAGAAATTTTAAATTCAATATTAATATTAGATTAATAGAATAATACGGGTAAAACTAGTGAGATGAATGATAAAATTCTTAATATTATTTATTTCATTCTATGGACAAAAACTATCGAATTGCAATGTCTTGTCGCACACACTTTTTTAAGAACTATGTAAAAACCTAGATTTTGAAATTTCAAAAAATGAACAGATTAATAAGTAAAAGAACCCTATAATATAGAAGCTAATTTCAATATTGGGTAATATCCGTACTTGACTTCTGATAATAAAAAGAGGATAGGTGTGAGAGATTACATAGATTAATTATTTTCTTTTTTGATAGGTAAAATAATATACGAAAAAATTAGATAAATTTGAGGATCATAAATAATCTAATATAGAATATTTGGGAAGCTGTGTATTAGAATTTAGTTTGTGCTAATTAAAAAATTAAATAAATTTGGATCATAAATCTAATATAAATTGAAAAGCTTTAATTAGATTTAGTTCTATTTAATCTTAGGCTAAAATCAATAACAAAATCTTAAGACTTAATCTTAAGACTTTAGAGATTAGACAAAAAAAGTAAGAAAAAAAAAAAAAAAAATAAAGAAATTTTCCATTAAAAACGGAATATAAATTTGAAAACGAGATTTAAGTTTAGTCATTAAACATCTTTAACTTAGTATAGACAAAAAAGAAAAGAAATCAGTAATTTCCTTTTTTTAAATTAAATACAAATTGTGATTAGCTTAGACAAATCTTGAACTTATATACAAAAAGACAAAGACCGATAATGATAGAGCAATCTCTAAATTAGTCTAAGTTTAGACTTAACAAACTTTGACTTGTATAAACAAGAGAAACAGAACAAAAAGAAGTGTAAAGTCTCACATCTAATTGTAATTCTTATATTTACATAATATAAGAAAGACAACAAAATAAATGGTCTTAGACGTAGGCTTAATCTTAGCCTAAATCAATAACTTAATATAGATAAAGCTTCACACGTCAATGATTCTAAATCATAACCAAAATGACTTCCTAAACTTTTTGTCCTAGTAATTAAAAGTTTTGACTGAACTTCTTAAAAAAAAAAAAAAATTTTTAAAAATTTTTTTTTTTTTTTTTTTTTTTTTTTTTTTTTTTTTTTTTTTTATAGAACAGAACCGTTCTTTAACCTCTTATGTCTTTTTTTTCGTCTTGTTTCTCATAAATAGGAAATTCACAATTTGGAATATTTTTTCTTTATTTCTCTTTTTTAAAAAAAAATCTGTTGAAAAAAGTATTAAAAGTTAATAATAGTAAATCTTAAGTAAAATAATAAGAAAATATAATAATAATAATAATAATAAAATAATAAAATAATAAAATAAAATAATAATAATAAATAATAATAATAATAATAATAATAATATAAATCAGTGATATATAGTAGATAGATAGATAGATAGTAGTAGTAGTAGTAGTAGTAGTGTGTTAGTAAGTAGTATAGTTTATTATTTTAGAATATGATGGCAATCTGGTCGATTATCTAGACTGTGTAGAGCAGTTCCCCTTCCTAAATAAGGCAATTGTCCTTTTTTTTTCTTACAGTTAACACACGCTTACAGCAGACCCTAATCTGGAATGAGGTGTGCTAAATTTTAATCTGATCTCACACTCACACGACCAAAGAGTGACGAAGCCTGTGTCTTTCGCTTCAGTTGGCAATGCTCTACTTGGCTCGCAGCTTTCGATTCTATTTATTCCCTTATCTATTCCTTCTACCTATACGGCCTGACTCCCCGAATGTCCCATTCGTCTCTTTTATAATAAAAGAAACGTTCTTTTTGGAACGTGGATGGCTTAGTGATAACTCCGTTACTGCTTAAACTTCAGCTATCTGCGGTTCCATGGCGAATCCCGCTATGGAGAGTAAAATCTCCTGTTGACTCATTTAAAACTAATCCAAAATTATTGTTGTCCATATTTACTTAACTTATATATACTAAAAAGAACCAATCATGAATTTCAAATAATAGATTTTAATTTGTTAAATGTATATAAAAAAAATATATAATTTAAGTAAGAGTAGAGGAAAAATAAAAAGAATATAAAAAGATAAATGTATCAAATTATAAATTAAAATTTTAATTTTTTAATATAATTAAATTATATAAAATAATTGAAAGTAGATTTTAATTCTTAAAAAAATAAACTTCTTTAAAATATATAAAATTATTAAAATAAAATTAAGCTTTGTTTATACTTATGGAAACCATTGTAATTAATACATTCTAATTTATTAAAGTAGATTCATTTCTGTTAAAACCTTCATATTCCACCAAATTTGAAACATATAAAGTTGAGAATGATGTTAACTTAGGATTAAAATTATAAAATATTTTGAAAAATGATATAGAAATCTTATATTAAATTGATGTTTTGAAATTATAAAAATTATAAAAAATATATAAAATTTATTAAAGTAGATTTTATTTGTTTAATTATAAAAAAATTATAAAATAAGTTAGTTGGCGCCAACATTTTAGTTGTAAGTAGGTTTAAGAAAAAACGAAATGAAATTATAAAATATTAATGAAAAAATAAATTAATTTTGTTAAATTAATATAAAATTATATAAAAATTATATAAAATTATTTAATTAGATTTTAAATCTTTAAATTAATAAAATTATAAAAATTATAAAAATTAGTAATTTTAAAGTTTTAAATATATTTAATTATATAAATTTTTGTTTTTTTAAGTCCATTCTTAAAAGTTATGCACTTCTGACAGGTGTTGTGTTTAACCTTCTGGTACACTTGCCATACAAACTTCCAACCCTCGTTGCCACTCTTGTGTTCTTCCTCTTCTCTAAATTCCTTTCTCTGAATCTTGCTCTTTCTTTTTCTCACTCTCTTTTTGCAGAGTGCATCCGCTCTGACCCGCAGTCTTCTCTTGAATAATAATAAAAATAATAAAAAAATAACACCAAAATAATAATAATAATAATATATAATAAATAATAATAATAAATAATAATAATGAATAATTAAAATAATAATAATAATAATAATAATAATATTTATGCAAGAATTAATAATAATAATAACTAATAAAATAATAAAAAATAAATATTAATATAATATTAATATAATATTAATATTAAGAAAATATTAAAAATATTTTTTAAATATTATAAATATTAATGTAATAATCTTCATAATACTAGTCATCTATTGAAAGGTTTATATAATGATAAATGAATAATTGATAATGATAGATGATAATATAATATAATGTAATGATATAATAAAATAAAATAATAATAATAATAATAATAATAATAATAATAATTAAAATAAAATAACAATTATTTAATAAATTACGAGAATGATAATGATAATGATAACTTTAATGATAATTGATTATTTTGGTGAATTTCAAAAATTTAATGATAATGATAATGATAATAATAATAATAATAATAATAATAATAATAATAATAATAATAATAATAATAATAATAATAATAATAATAATAATAATAATAATAATAATAATAAAATAATAATTAACAAAAACAATAACAATAACAAATAATAATAATAATAATAAATAAAATAATATAATAATAATAATAAGAATAATAATAATAAGAATAATAATAATAATGAATTAATAATTTAATAATAATAATAATAATAATAAATTATATAAATGCTCTATTCTATATTAAAGTTGATACAAAATTTTTGGTATTTAGTATTAAATTTAAATATTAATTCGTATGTGTTATTTTATAAATTAGAAATTTAAAAGCTTTGTAATAATATGAGCATAGAATCTTTTCGAATTCTTCCTAAAGGTATCGGATCGCTTCAAGATGAAGTTCATAAGGACTAAACCATAGAATAAATAAACAATAGCTTTTTAGAACTTTTATCTAATATCGACTGCCACTTCAGGCATCATCAAGAACGATTCGGACTAAATTAGCTAGAATTCGTCGCTATGATGCCGAGTGGCCTGGCGAAATAGTAAATTAAAAAAGTTCAAAAAAGCTATGTTCCTATCAGATTCTAGAATAGTGCCCTTAAAGAAAATTCAATCTCTGAAGCGGATCCGATACCTATAGTAAATGAAAAGAGGCAAAGCTATATTCTGTTGCTTCTTGTTGTTGTTTGTTTTGTTGGTGTTTTGATATTTTATGATAATGTGTTTTGTTGTGTGTTGTGTTTGGTTGTTGTTGTTGTTTATTATTATTATATTGATTATTATTTATTATTTATTATTATTATATTATTTTATTTATATTATTATTATTATATTATTATTATATTATTTTTTTTATTTATTAACATTATTATTTAGAATTAGAAATTAAATTAAGTATTTTTCAAATTAAGTAAATTCTATTATTTATTTTACATTTTAGTTGTTTTATACCAGTTTTACATCCCAGCTCAATACAAATTATTATTATTATATTTTATTATTATTATTTCATTATCTATATATATTTATTATTATCGTTTTTTATCTATATTATATTATTATTACTTATTATAGTTACTATAAAAGACTGGAATTCTTTACCTTTTTAAAAGTCTTTAATCATTTTCCATATTATTGAGACAATTCATATTACTATTTAAAAGTTAAATTTGAAATATTACTTAACAGGTATTACCTGATAAATATAATAAATAATGCTCAATAGATATATAATAATAATAATAATAATAAAATAATAATTAATAATAATAAATAATAATATAAAATATATAATAAAAATACATAATAATAATGTTATATACACTTATCAATTAAAAAAATAATAATAAAACTAATAATAATAAAATAATAAATAAAATAATAATAATAATAATAATAATTAATAATAATAATAAATAATAATAATAACAATAATAATAACAATACATATAAAAACATACAACGGTAATAACAACTAAAACAATAAAAGAATACTATTCATATTACTTAAAAAAATAAAAGTAAAATACAATAAAATAATAATAATAATAAAAAATAATAATAAATTAATAACTAATAATAATATAATAATGATAATATAAATATATAATATATTTAATAAAAATGAATTTTAAATTAATATAATATTAAATTTATAATAAATATAATGATAATAATAATAAGTATTAACAATTTAAATAATAATAGAATCAATAAATAATAATATAATTAATAATAATAATAATAATGAATAAAATAATAACTATATAATAATAACTAATAATAATAATAATAATAATAATATAAAAATGAATAATACTAATAAATATTCAAAACAATGAATAATAATAATAATAATGAATAAAAAATACTAATAATAATCACAACATAAATATAAAAATAAAATAATAATAATAATAATGAATAATAAAATAATAATCAAAAATAATTAAATACAAAATTATAAATAATCTACTAATAGACTAATATGCGAGAGGGCAATTACTAATGTATAAATAAAATAACACTAACTAAATAATAATAAATAATAATCAATAATAATCAATAATAATAATTAATCAATATATAATAATAATAATCAATAAAATCAATAAGAAAATAATAATAATATAATAACTAATAATAAATAATAATAATTCATAATAATAATAATAATAATAATAATAATAATAACTAAACATAATAATAATAATAATAAATAATTATCTAATAAAAATAATAATATATAAAATATAATAAAATATATATAATAAATAATAATAAATAATAATAAATTAATAATAATAAATTAATAAGAATAATTAATAATAAAAAATATATAATAAAAATAATAATACATAATAATAAATAACAATAAGAATAAAAAATATTAATAATAACATTTATAATATAAATAAAATAAAATAATAATAATAATAATATATAATATAAATAATAAAATAATAATAATAATAATAATATAATCATAATAATATATAATAATAATAAAATAATAATAATAATAATAATATAATAATAATAATAATAATAATAATTAATAATAAAATAAAAATAATAATAAAATAAATATAATAATAATAATAATATAATATAATAATAATAATTATAATAAATAAATAATAATAATAATATAAATAATAATAATAATTCATTATTATTATTATTTAGAATTACAAATTAAAATCAGCACAAAAATTTGATATACGAATAGCAATGAACACTTTCATAAAATACAAAAAATTTAGAAATTAAAATGTGTAATTACGTGATTAGTAAGCAGACCCAACAAAATTAGTGCAGAAATATAATAATATATATATATATATATATATAATAAATATATATATATATAATATATAAATATATATATAGATATATAAATAAATATATAAAATTATATATATATATATATATATATATAATAATGTAGCATATACTATATATATTATATTATATATAATTATATATATAAGTATATAAATATATATATATATATATATATAAATTATATAATATATATATAAATATATAATATTATAATAATATATATAATATATATGATAATATATATATAAAATATATAATATAATAAATATAATATAATTAATTAATATATAATAAATATATATATATATATATATATATATAATATATAAATATATATATGTATAACAGATGTTTCTATCTTTTCTGGCTCATGATTAGACCCAGAATAAAGACGATTTGATCAAAGATTCGTTTTAAAACAATTTTATATTTAATGGTTAAATGTTACAATGTTTTAATAAGCAATCTAAATCAGTGTTCTTTAAGTATATACTATAATAATAATAATATAGATTAATATATATTATAATATATATATATATATATATATAATATATATAATATTAATATATAATTATATATATTATAATATAAATGAAGAAAATGTAAATGTATGTTTTAATAGCGGGACTGTTGTAAGCTTCATATTTTTTTAGTTAATGTACGGATATTGAATTAGGTTATATAATTCTTATAATGTAATTTTTTTATGTATCTTTAAGTAACAGATTCTAAGTTCCAACCTAAGGGTTACTGCAGAACAAAAACTAAGATTGGTACGAACCAGAGCTATTAGAGAGCATTCATGGCCGATATGAAACTTTTAGAGTCTTGCAAGATATATATATATAATAATATATAAATAAATGAATATACTATATATATAATTATATATAGTATAAACTTATATACTATATATGATTAAGGACATTATATAAATGGTCTGACTCCATATAATATTAGGTTAGGTAATTTAGGTGTATTGGTTAGTAGGTGTAGGTTAGAGGGTAGGTTATAGGAGTTATAGGGTTAGTTAGTTAGTTAGTTAGGTAGTTAGTTTACCCAAAAATTTAATGTATTTATACCTAAAAATTATTAAAATGAACATAACATAATTATGGATTTTCGCTCCCTGGAGTCAACCGTTAAAAGAGCCTATAATATATATATATTAATATATATATAATAGATAATATATAAATACATATATAATATATATATATAATTTTAATATATAAATATAATATATATATATATATATATAATATATATATATAACTCCTATGCCCCTAACGTAAGTTTCTGAAGATCCCGTGACGACTGGAGTAATGTAGCTCCTTCGTACATATACGAGTAAGCTAGTGACGCAGCTACATAATCCATACCAGTGTAAACCAGTTTATAGAAGCAGTCTGCACTACATTCGTTTAATGTATGGGTATGTTCTTACCTCCGTTAACGTTTTGCACTTACATCTTTCTTGTATGGGCGGTTTCTATTCCTCGTCCCCAATTAACTTTTTACGGATAGCATGCTAAATATTGAACGCGATCAATATGTCGGGGGTTGAAAACGTAACAAGTCTTACCACTGAAGACATTGCGTTCTTTAAACGACCCAGCTATGGATGGTCCACTCTTATCCAGACCTATGTTTAAGTGGCACAAAGCTTTCAAAGAGTGCCGAAAAATTGAAGACGACCCTACTTGTGGAAGACCAATCTCCTCGCTAACAAACGATGAAAATGTGAAAGCTGGTTTAGAGCTTATGGAGAGAGACCGCGTTCAGTGTCAGAGTGATGCAAAGAACTGGTATGGATAAAAGTGCAGTTTCATAGAATTTTAAACGAACCATTATGCACATGCGATAAACTTTGTGCAAACTAACTAAGTGCCGAAAACTATGTTACTTGAGCAAACAATGCGAACAGGGGTCAAAATTGTCAGATTTACATGAAAGACTCTGAAGAAAGGAAAAGTGCAATTTCTTTGGATTAAAGTTATAAACATGCGGTGAATTATAGGTAAAACCAAACGGAAAGTGCGGAAATGGCACACAAAAAAAATTCTCTTCGTCTAAAAAAAACACGTATGAGCAACCTAAATGGTGAAAGCACTGATTCATTGTTTTGGTTTCACAGCCGTGGTAATTTCGTGCCACCAAAGGAAGTTTGTACCTTCAGGACAGACATTAATCACGTCTTTTTACAAAGATATCTTGGAACAACTTCGAAAACGAGTTCAGCGAATCAAATAGACATTCAGACCATGGTGCTGCACTCATTATAACCCGCCATCACAACGCGCTCTCAATTCTAGAATTCTGCGAAGGAAAACATTCCGAAGTCTTCCACCATTTCCATACAGCCCAGATCTACTCCGTGCGATTTCTAACTCTTCCCTAAGTTGAAAATGAAATTGAAGTTCAACATTTGGACGATGGATAAACATAAAAAATATTGTAACACGTAAACTAAACACCACTTCCAGAAACAATTTTCCGTTATGCTGTATGAACAGTGGGAAGAAACAGAACCGCGTGTAACAAAATCCCAAGGTTCATACTTCAAAGAGAAAAACTTTAATTCAGTACGTCCAAACTATATTAAATACGATCATCAACATTTACTTTAAGTGACCATAACAGTATATATAAGCACCGATACTTGCTCTTCGTCCAATCCCTTGAACTATACCCCCAAAACGCTTTGTTAAACAAAGATCCATAGTTCACAACCATAATTCACCTCCATCTTGAATAATGTCATCAGTATATTCATCTTAGTCCTTGGGATTAAAAACCATTCTTGCCAATTTATCCCTTACCTATTACCTCCTTCTTTCTAAGTTATCTCATCCGTTCAAAATAACTTTTCTTCTTACTCCATTCAAGCACCACACACCACAATCACACCACACACACACACACACACACACACACACACACACAGCAGCAACTTGACACACAACACACACACACACACACCACACACACACTATTCCTTATAATCTCTTCGATTACTCCAATGATAAGCAGATTTTTAAGGGTTCTCTCCAGACTCTCCTGCAGATCCAATTTCATTCGTCACTAAAGTACCATCACTATTATCATCATTCCATGGAAGATTCTCCTAATCTCAATTCATAACCTTTCTCACTTCCTCCGAATAGCTTCCACTTCCCAGAAATCCCAATTCAGCTTCCTTCCCAACTGTCAATAATATCTTTCCCTTACTTATGGCAAGCTTTTAGTCTTCATTTTCTCCTTATATATTTTCAACACCTTTCTTTGAGATCTTTATTCATTGTTTTTCCCTTTTAACCACTTGGGCATCATTTTTCATTCCAACCACTCACTACTTGACATTCTTACATCCTACTTAGCACACCCGCATTTGTCTCATCACTACGTAACAAGGATTCCCGCATTTGCCATTGTTCATTCATCTTGTTCACATTGAACTAATTATTAAATGCTTCACATAATTGTCATATAACTTTGTTCACTTAACTTCTCACTCTTAATCTTTCCAACTTTCTTCCTTATTTCTTTCCACTCCACTCATTCTCCCACTAACTTAATCTGTATATTATAAACAAACATAATATCTGAATTATTCCCATCCGTCAATCCTTCACTGAATTTAACATCTCACATACGTCAAGCATCGATCTTCACCCTAACACATAAAAAATCATTATTTTTCCGCTTCGATACCATCTCTATCTACACCAAACACAAGTATACTTATGAATACCATTGTGCTTGAAGAATGTATTACTTACATGCATACCTCTCTCCTCTCAAAAATCAGTCACTTTTCTATCATTCTCATTTTCTGCCGCAACCCCAAAGGCACCTATTATACCAACCCCTTTTCGTTCGCCTATCCAGCCATTCAAGTCACCCAACACAATCAATATGAAAACTCTACACATCCCGTCCAAAACATCATTCATATTATCCCAGAATAATATTCTCATCATTACAACACTCAGATGGATAATACGCTACAACTAAACGTACCTTGCCCTTCTCAAGCTTAAATTTAACCATTATAATTCTAGTACTTACACAAACAAAATCTATCATAGCTATGGGCAACAAATATTTCTCTCCCACTCTCATTTTTCTCCGCTCCAGCACACACATTTTACACCCCACACCAATCGTCTTCACTGCTACATTGTATCTTTATTTCAGTCACAGCAATCAAATTATATTTACCCTTCCTAAATACATCCATCACCTCTCTCTCTCTCTCTCTCTCTCCCCTCTCTCTCTCTCCTCTCTTATCCTCTCTCTCTCTCTCTCTCTCTCTCTCTCTCTCTCTCTCTCTCTCTCTCTCTCTCTCTCTCTCTCTCCCCTCTTCTCATCGATATTTATTCCTCTACATTCCAAGTACCCTGACGATTCGTACAGGTCGCTTATGGAGTACGGACCATGTCCGAAGTATGCATTAAGCATTCTACAAGAAATAAATTGTTAGTGTCACCATCCCCAACTACCACTGGGTCCACTTCCTTTTAGTCACCTCTACTATACCAAAACCACACGTGGAATCCTCTCTCCCACACACACACACACAGGGACATATGAAAAAAAGTGTTGTCTGTAATAGTTATAGTGTTTTATAATGTAAGATAAATCATGGAGTGTGGATAGAGCTCAAAGGGCCGAACCATTGGCATTGGAAGTTCATGGATACACCTGTATGCCCAAAATACCCAATGGAAGTAATCTCATCACTTCGAGAGGTTGCTTCTCTCTCTCCTCTCTCCTCTCCTCTCTTATAATATTATAATATAAATATATATATATTATATATATAATATACTATATAATATAAATTAAATATAATATAATATATATATAATATATATATATATATATATATATATAACATGAATATGGAGATCCACCATATATATATTATATATATATATATATAATAATATATATATAATATATATATATAATATATATAATAATATATATATATATAAATATGGCATATATTATAAATAATATAATATAATATATATATATATATATAGATATATTATATATAATAATATTTTTAAATATAATACATTATATATATTTATGATATTATAAATTATATATATATATATAATATATATATATATATAAAATATAATATATTAAATATAATATATATATATATTATATAGTATATCAATTGGAAAACCTCTATTTTATACGAAAAGGAGCGTTGAAAATGGTAATGACATTAGATATGAATTTGATATACATTTGAACGAATTATTATATAAATACATAAAATAAAAAGAGCAAATTATAATAAAAGGACATTCTCTTATTCATCCTATCTTCAAAAACCTTGCCCTAAATAGAACACTCTTATAAATATATACAAATATATATTATGAAAATAAATTTATATATATTAATAATATTCAATGCGATGTATTGGAATTATGAAAAAAAAATCTTGTATATGTAAATGAATTATGAACTCGAGATATTCAGCGAATAAATATTTAAACAAGTATACAACACACAAAATGAGAAAAGAATTTATAAGAGGTAAAAAATTATTTACAGAAGGCAAGTATGCGTTTCAGGAAGGACGTTACGAAAGGTCGTATAAGTAAAGTTCACAAGAACCTTCTGAGAAAATCGGTTGAAAGGCTACAAAAGTGTTAGATAATGATAGAGCTGTTGAAAAGATTGCTGAATGTTGGAGGACTTGCAAATGTGTGAGGAAAATGATAGAAGCTGTAAGAAGTAAATGAGCACATCCTGTAAGACTGCCAAGAAAGTGTGAAAGTTGAGAAGATATAATTATGAGAAACCCAGAAGAAGAGCCAAAGGGAAGAAACGTTCTCTTCTAAAGAAATTGACAATAAAAAAATGATTACGTGT